>SNQJ01S0035774.1:96169-118542 GCA_010110895.2 Picea sitchensis
CTCTACCCCCTTCTCTCTTTACCTCTTGCATCTAACCCTCACTGTCTCGCTCCCTACATCCACCTCCCTCTCTCTCCCACACTCTCCCCACCTTTCTCTCTTTTCTTCTATATAACCCCCCTTCCCTCTCTCTTCTCCCTTCTTCTCACTCTCTCTCTCGTTCTCTCTACTCCCCCTCTCTGTCTCCATATCCCTCATTCTCACACTCTCTCTTTGTCTCCCCCTCTTCCCCTCTCACACTCTCTTTCTTCATCTCTCTGCACCCCCCTCCCTGCATCGCAAAAAAATAAATGGCCTTGACCTAGACATGTAAAGAACTAGACCTAGACCTAGACATAACAATAACTAGACATGGAAATACCTAGACCATGACCTAGAGTCTAGACCTATACGATGACCATGATGTAGACCATGAAATAGACCTAGAGCTAGAGATAGACCATAACCTAGACTACAACATAGAGATAGAGATATAATTAGACCATGACCTAGACCTATACAATTACCATGACCTATAACTTGGCGTAGACCATGAACTAGACCCCCCTAGCTCCATCTAATCCTAGGCACAACCTGTACTCAAACCTTAATCCCCTCCACACTAGAGACCTAAGTGCACTATGCATATACCTCTTGTTAAAGGCCCCACAACCCTTGCACCCACATCACACACATCTTGGTTCTCTAACCATTTATCTATGCTTCAAAACGCTTTCAATCCTAAGCCCTTAGGTCCTAGTTTCCCCCATACCCCTATACATCTTTATTCATACATATTTTTGGTCTATAATAAATGTTGTATCTACTGCATTAAGAGAACGCACGTGCTCTTGTGATTTGAAATCCTTATAATTGTTTCTCATCCATGCCTAGCATGAACACGTGTGCATTCCTATAATGAGCACACGCTTTAGTGCACATGCGTTCTAGAAATGTGCACACATTCTTGCTGGGAATTTTTTTGTGCCAAGCACACTCCACTACCTCAGCTATCTCAATCCCGACAAAGCACTCCCAGAATATTCACACAAAAATAACGTGCGTCTTGCATGCTTTTCTAATTTTAGTCTTGTTGTTTAATTCATAGATAATTATGTGCTATTGCAAGACCATTATGGGAAGAATTGGAAGACAAATTTGTCCAAGTGGAATTGAAATTGTTGTTTGTTTCTTCTTGTATCTTCTGGGAATTGGAAGACAAATTTGTCCAATTAGAATTGTTGTTTGTGTATTCTTGTGTCTTCTTGGAATTGGATGAAAAAATTGTCCAATTGGTATTGTTAGTTTTGTATTATTATGTAATACCAAGACAAATTTTTCCAATTGGAATTGTTAGTTGTCTAATACCAAGGAAAATTTATTCGATTGGAATTGGAATTGTTAGTTGTCTTATTGTGTAATACTAAGACAAATTTGTCCATTTGCAATTGGAATTATTAGTTGTGTTTTCTTTTCTAATACGAAGACAAATTTGTCCACATGGAATTGGAATTGTTAGTTGTTCCTTCTTGCATAATACCAAGACAAATTTGTGGTGGGGTTCTCGGAAGACAATTTTTCTCTTTAAACATTGGGAACCGACAGATTCGAGAAATAAAGTCATCTAGAAAAGAGAAATCGATCAAAAATATATAAGAAGAAAGAGAAAATGATAAATTACGTATGTCAAAGCGTAGGCTTTCAGAAGATGGAAATCCAATTTCTATTAGAATAGATGTCATTGTTGTTTCTCCTCCATCACCACAAATAAAGTGCATGAGTTCAGTAGAGACAAAACCATCCAATATCTGATCGAGAAAGCTTGTTGTGGATGACCAGATGATGGAGTATTTTCTTTATGATGATTATACAGTGGATGAAATTAGAGAGGAAAATGGTATACAACATTGTGATGAAGAATTTCCTGTGGTGGAACCTCTTGTTGGAAAATCAGACATTCTAGAAACTAGTCAATCCCATGTCCAATCTCCTCCTCGATTTGATCCACAAGTGATTGAAGGGCCAAGAGTGATAGAATAGGGGTTGATGCCTTTCTTTTCCATTCCATGGCATGCCTTGCCTTGTCTTTGCATGCTATTCCATGCCTTGCCTTGCCTTGCCTTTCCATGTAATGACTTGCCTTGTCATGCCTTGTTTTTCCTTTCCATGCCATGCCTTGCCTTTTCATGCCATGCCATGCCATGCCTTGCTTTTCCTTTCCATGTCATGCCTTGCCTTTCCATGACACACCATGTTTTTCCTTGCCTTCCCATGCCATATCATGCCATGCCTTGCCTGGCCATGCCATGCCTTGCCTTGTCTTTCCATGCCATGCCATGCCATGACATTCATTTCCTTTCCTTTCCTTGCCATGCCATGCCTTGCCATTCCACGACTTTCCATTCCATGTCATGCCTTTCCTTTCCATTCCATTCCATGCATTGACCATACCTTTCCTTATCATGCCATGTCATGCCTTTCCATGTCTATCCATAGATGATTTTAGGGGCTAAATTTCGCTCATGGGCTAATTTTCCATGGTTTTTCCAAAAATGAGATTCGCTATTTTAAAAATAATTCACCCAAATTCTATAGGATAAAATTATTTTACCTTAAAAATCACCAAAAGTTTATAAAAACTATATAAAATACTTAGAAATTTGAATATTTAGAAAAAAATATCGCCAAACATTTATAGTTGACATATGAAGGATTAGTAATATTCGCCAAGGTTTCTACATTTTAAAATAAATTTTCATCCTTAAAATCATCCCTGTGTCTATCCTAACGAGGTGTTAAATTGTCAAACATATGTAATAAGCACTGAGAAAAACCTTAGTGGTGAAGATCCTCCAACAAATTATTTTTTGGTCAACATAATGATTTCAGTTCTGAGACTTTTGTGATTGGTGTTACGATAATATGGTTCTTTCAGATTCATCACATTACTTTTTTATTCGACGTTTCAGACCAAACAAATGTGGTCCATCATCAGGAAGAGTTTTTTAAGATGTGAGGGAAATCTGAAAAGTCATTAGGTGTATAAATATGAAAAGTTTTTTAGTAAAGAGCCGACTTATTAAATTATATATAAACAAGGATGATTTTAGGGGCTAAATTTCACTCATGGGCTAATTTTCCATGGTTTTTCCCAAAAAACGATTCGCTATTCTAAAAATGATTCGCCCAAATTCTATAGGATAAAATTATTTTACCTGAAAAATAGCCAAAATTCATAAAAACTATGTAGAATCCTTATAAATTTGAATATTTTACAATAATATCACCAAACATTTTATAGTTGGCATGTGAAGGGTTAGTAAGATTCGCCAAGGTTTCTACATTTTAAAATAATTTTTCATCCTTAAAATCATCCTTGTATATAAAAGACCTAAGAATATATAAAAGACCTAAAAATATATTATTAATTAATTTCTAGAATATGTCCTTGTGGTTAGTGTTGGGATCCAATTTTGACTGATCTTCCATCCATCATCTTTGTTTAGGTTGTTAGGTTGTTTTTCGATTTCGATGGCTTCCCGAAATTTTCTATTGTGACAGTGATCTACCTTGGTGAGAGTTTTGGCCTCTTCAATACAAATATGATGTTTTGTCTTATCTGAATGTTCTGCCAATGTCGAGGGACAAGTTCGATTGTGCTTGATATCAATGACATGTTCTTGAATTCTAATTCTAAAGGACCAACCTGTTTCTCCTATGTATTGTTTACCACACGAGAAAGGGATCATATAGACACCCTTCTGTTCGATGGGATCAATAGGGTATTTTACCGACTTAAGGGAATTCCTAACAGTGTTTAAGGGTTTGAAAGTTGCCCCAATATTTTTCTTCTTCAAAATCCTAGCAAGCTTGTCAGTTGTTCCTTGTATGTATGGTAAGAAAACCTTGGACACATCATTATTTGTTTGTTCCTTACTTCTAGGTCTTTTGGAGGCATTCTGAAAGGCTCTAAACAATTGATGTTTTTTATAGCTATTATCCTTGAAAACCTTGAGGAGGTGGTTTTTCTCTTCATCAAGGTGTTCATCATCAGATATTTTGAAGGCCCTGGTAGCTAGGGTGTTGATTCCTGATGATGGACTACATTTGTTTGGTCTGAAACGTCAAATAGAAAACTGATGTGATGAATCTGAAGGAACCATCTTATCACAACATAATGATATTGGAGAGGCCCCACTAGTTGAAACATGATGCTTTGGATATAATGCAACTGACGGTTCATCCATCCGAGTCTCGGTTTGAGTTTTATTGCAAATTTCAACTCACCTCCTCAAGTCATTCAAGGACATGTCTCTAATTTGGCTTAGAGGCATAAAATCCAAATCGAGCAACATAACGAAGGTTTGTAAGCTCCTGCAATTCTGTTTAGCCAAGGCCCACATGACCACACTACCCACAATCGCTCAACAAAGTGTTCTTGAAAATTGACCTCTTGTTCAGAAATTGCACCATGCCTCATTGAGGAACTAGTCTTGAATATCCTCCAACAAAACCTCTCTCTCTCTCTCCCTCTCTCCCCTCTCTTTCTCCCTCCCTCCCTTTGTCTCCCTCTCTCTCTTTTGTGATCTATATCCCCCTCTCTTAAGAGAGAGATATTGACAAAGGGGGGGAGTGTGAGATAGGGGGATAGAGAGTGTGGAAGAGAGGAGTGTATGTGAGAGAGAGAGAGGGAGAGGGAGGTATGGAGGTAGAGGAAAGGAAATATAGATATAGAAGGAGGAGAGTGAGAGAGAGAGAGAGACATAGAGAGAGAGAGAGAGGGAAGGGGGAAGAGAGTGAGAAAGGGAGAGAGAGAGAGAGGGGNCTCCCTTCCTCCTTCTATACCCATATTTCTCTCTCCACCCCCCTCTCTCTCTCCCACCCCATCTATAATTATTTCCCTCTCCCTATCTACTCAACTCTTCCTCCTCCTCCTCCTCTCTTTCTCTTTCCCACTCTAGGCATCTCTCTCTCTCTCTACCTCTATCCTTATTGAGAGAGAGGGGAATGAGGGAGAGAGAGAGATGGGAATGAGGGAGAGGGGGGGGAGATATTGAGAGGGCCCATATAGTGATGGAGGGAGACATAGAGGGAATGGATATTGGGGTATAGAGGGAAAGGGAAAGAGGGAGAGAGTTCTAGAGAGAGAGAGAGAGAGGTGGGAATGGGAAGAGAGTGAGAAAGGAGAGAGAGAGAGAGGGGTGGGGGAGGGTGTGTGTGTGAGAGAGAGAGAGAGGGAAAGAGAGATATTTAGAAGGCTTACAGAGAGAGAGAGAGAGAGAGAGAGAGAGGAAAGGAGAGATATTTAGAAGGCTTACAGAGAGAGAGAGAGAGAGAGAGAGAGAGAGAGAGATGAAATCAAGAGGGGTATAGAGGGAAAGGGAAAGAGGGAGAGAGTTCTAGAGAGAGAGAGAGAGGAAGGAAGAGGGGTATAGAGGAGAGGGAAAGAGGGAAAGAGGTTAGAGAGAGAGAGAGAGAGAGAGAGAGAGAGAGAGACCTGTATAGGAGGAGGAAGGGAGGAGGGGTGAGGTCAAGGAGAGAAGATGGAGGGAGAGAGGGGGAAGAGTGCATGGATAGAGATAAAGAGAGAGAGAAAAGGGGAGAGAGAGAGAGAGAGAGAGAGAGAGAGAGAGAGAGAGAGAGAAAGTAGTAGATAGGGATTGAGAGAGAGGAGAGAGAATGAGAGAGAGGGAGAGGGGAGAGAGAATGAGAAAGAGGAGAGGTGTGGAGAGAGAGAGAGAGAGGGTATAGAGAGAGATAGAGGTGAAAAGAGAGAGAGAGAGAGAGAGAGAGAGAGAGAGAGAGAAATAGAGAGGAGAGGAAGAATAGAGAGAGAGGAGAAAGAGGAGAGAAACAGAGAGCGAGGGAGGAAGAGGGAGGAGGAGCAAAGGCGAGAGGTGAAGAGAGAGGAGGCAGAGGAGATGGAGAGAGAGGATGGAGAGGGAGAGGCAAAGAGAAAGAGGGGAGAATAAGGAATAGAGAGAGGGAAACAAGGAGAAATGGAGAGAGGTGAAGGGGGAAAGATCAAGACGCAGGAGAGAGAGAGAGCTGGGGAGAAGGGGAAGGAGAGAGAGAGAAGGGGAGGGGAGGAGAGGATAGGGTAGAGGAGAGGTGTGCAGAGAGAAAACAGGCAAGGAAGGAAAATGGGAGGAGAGAGAGAGTGTGGCAATCGGGGGTGAGAGATAGGAAGGGAGAGAGAGATTGGGGAATAGAGAGAGACAAAGGGGAGAGGAAAATGGGTAGAGAGAGAGAGAGTGGCGATATAGGAGAGAGAGAGAGAGATGGGGATGACATAGGAGAGAGAGGTCGGGGAACAAATGGGGTGAGAGGAAATAGCGAGACAAGAAGTGAAGAGGGTCTTAGAGAGGGAAGAAGGAGACAATAAGCAAGGGGCAGGTGTTATAGGAGGGCAGGGAGAAAGAGGGGGGGGAGAGCAATGAGGGAGAGAGAGGGAGAGAGCGTTGAGAGAGAGAGGAAGAGGATGGATGTAGGGAGAGGGGGGTGTAGATGGGGAGAGAGAGGGGAATATAGAGATATTTCCATGTTAATAGGAACACATTCACATTCCTATATTCTAGACAATGTGCACTTGCTTTGTGGAATGCACGTGCGTGATTTTATTTCAATTATTTTTAGGGATGCACATGTGTTCTTGTACAGCCAAGAACGGTGTGCATTCTCGGTGAACACACTGCTCTTTGGAATGTTCCACATGTCATTGAGGAGGTTGGTCATTAACCTCAAGCATCAAGAACAATATACATGCTATTAAGTTCACCTCATTTCTTATCGCCCATCAACTCTCATGCACCTCACCAACAATAGGAGAGAGAAAGAGGAATATAGATGAGTGTAGGAGAGGGGAAAAGAGATGGGGACGGTATAGAGAGTATAGGTATAGAGAGATATTTCATAAGTCATTTCATGTTAACAGGAATGCACATGCATTCCTATTCTTAATAACTTGCACACTCCTATTCTTAATAACTTTCACACAATTTGACAATGCACTTCAGCATAATTTGTATTTCTATTTTTTTAGGGAATTAAAAAAATTTAACATCAATCTTTAAGACCATATAAACACAATGATAATTCCTAATCATATTTTAAAACTTTTAACAAATAAAAAATACATAAATTGTTTTAAAATATTCAATACAATTTTAAAAACCAAAATTTAATTTACATAAATCTAAGTTCTCATTATCATTATAATCACTTTGAAATATATACCATATTTAAAAACATTTTTTATAAACAACATATAAATTATTTAGAAATAAAATTTAATTTACATGAAAATAAATTATCATTATAATCCCTTTGAATTTAATTTACATAAACATAAATTCTCATTATCATTATAATCACTTTGAAATATATACCATATTTAAAAACATTTTTTATAAACAACATATAAATTATTTAAAAATAAAATTTAATTTACATGAACATAAATTATCATTATCATTGTCATTTTAAAACCTTTGAAATATATACCATATTTAGGAACATTTTTTATAAACAACATATAAAGTATTTACAAATAAAAATGCTTATTACAATAGTAACTAGTATATAGATTGTTCCAACTTTTGTTATCCCTTATCGTCTCGAGTGAACCAAAAGTTAAAGTTTGCCTTTTTCATTGAGTTTCGCCCGAAGAGATTTTCTCTCACTCTTCTAGGAAACCTTTACCTTTTCCTCTATTGGATTAGCACTATTACGTTAAGAGTTTCACTGATACTTTCTTGGTCATTAAATACAAGATGGGGAAGTAAAATAGAAAAGAAAATATCAACTTTTAGTTTGTGGATATTAGAAAATACCAACTTTTAGTTTGTGGATATTTGATTATATAGAGAAGAATGATGCATAGATCGATGAAAATTTCATCACGCGGAGACCCAAATATCAAATGTTAATGTTAAATTGACTTGAAATTGGTACATCAATCATCAAAACAACTTTAAGCCAACTCAATGTTGTGAGGAACCTTCCACGATTTTTAGGGTTTGTGAACACACGGAGACTCCTTTATCGTCTCCAGTGCTGGTTTCCAATACCTGAAATTGTGTATCCTCTGCTGGCTCAACCCCAACCCCAACTCTGTCGATTGGTCTTCATCTTCATTTAACTCCAACTTTGGCACCACAAACCGATCTGTTGATTGTTTTTGAAATTGAATTGTTTTCTTGGCACCGCCATTGTTTGAAGAAAATTCAGATAAATGGCCAGTTGCAACGGCTAGAAAGACTCTAGAGTTACAGGACTATTTTCTATGGGTGGAATTGTATTTGAATGCTAACAAATTAAGCGAATCCATGTCAGAAGGTGATAGTACACTGCGCAAATATTTCTGCATAGGGAAAATAACATAGATGCCCCCAACCGTCAAATCCTCCTCAACATGGAGTGCTGCGATGCAATGCCCTACTTGGAGATCACTGAAATTGCACACAAATTGTTGGGGATTGTCCACCATCAGATCTCCCACCTTAATTGCCTCCCCAAATTTTTCAATGCCACCATCGTGCCACCGTATAACTGTCGTTGCTGTGGTGGTTCCGGACAGTTTAGCACAGCACAGATGATTACCCATTGATTCTTATTTCCTGCCTTCAAGCTTTTCTCTCTGTAAAATAATTAATACATTGCTCTCTATTGATCGATCTACTATTTCCTCTTAGAGCCCGCTTGAATGAAGGGAATAATAACGAATTTACGTGTGAGAGAATGAGGTCTCTGAGAATATGCAAGCGGAAACCCTGGGGATAGGGATAATGGGTGCTTGGGGTGGTCCGAGAAGATGAGGAGGATGCACATCGATATATGTATATATAAAACATTTAGCAAGAACTCGTCCACAATCGAGATGATTGCGGAAAACGCACAAAAAGACTCTAAACGTGGATGCGGATGAGTGTACCTACAACTTTGGCACATCTGTAGAAGTTGACTCAATTCACCCAGTGCCCACTATTAATGATCTTCATTCAGCTCATGTCACCATTCTCTGGAGGGTTACTCCACGATGGATCTAGGCCCGCCGCCCGATATTAAAAGCAACCAACCTACATGGGACAAAATCATATAGAGTTCTGTAGATTGGTTGTTTTTTTCTAATTATTTTATTGGAAAGAATGTTTCAATTTGTAAATAAGTAAAAAATACCCATGTACATGGGCTAGAAACTTTTTTGTAAATACATTTTTTTTTAACTCATCATGGGAGAATTAACTCTTGTTGGACTAGCTTGATCACTTGTACCTAACAAGTAGTCTAGTAACCTTAAGAAATTTACTAACCAAAACCAATTTTAAGGCTGTTGAGCTGTAATTTCTTATTTCAAAATAGATAGGTTATTTTAAAACATAATTACTTTAAAACATTTATATTATTTTAAAAACCCCGCACTCAACTAGGAGTAATGGTAGTGCACTGGGCACTCCAAAGTGACTTAATGGTGCCTTTCACGAACCAGGCTGGGTGTACCATGCAAGGTACCTGCACCAGGCTAGCAGTCACCTCGGCTTTCATGGTTTTCACCCCTGTCAATTCGCCAGGCGCTATGAATGCATGTGCCTTGGAATGCTCTCCCATTCTATATTTTCTTTTTTCTAGACTAATCCTTGGATTTCTCTTCACCTTGTGCTTGACTCTTCCTTCGCTCTTCCATTCCATTTTGTCCCTGTGCATGACTGTTTGGCCTCCCACTGTCAATCCTACATTGTCTGTCCTGCACAATCCTTACTTGAACGTCCACACCATGCCCAGAGAAAGGGGAAAATCCAAAAGGGGTCTGCTGTACTACAACACCGTTACCAGACACAATAAACTCCCCTCCTCTTAGCTTGCCCTCATCACTACCAGTCATCCCGACCAAAGCCATAATTGGTCTCAGTAACCTCAACCTCTAACTTCTAATCCAACAATTGACTATGGTAGCTACCCAATCGAGGAGGAAATTAACCCTTCTGAGAAGTTCGCCCCTCCACCTAGCCTTCACCCGAAAATTGTCCCTCTCAGAGCTCACAATCTGGATCATTTTTATGGCACCAGACATTGCACAGTGGAGGAAGAAATTCTTCCCAGTTGAAAAATGGATATTCCAATGACAACAACAGATGCACACTTGGAGATGGATGTAGATCTGATGGAGGATCCACCTTCACACACCCCGATTCGACTCCCAAATGAGCATCTTCAGCTCATTTTTGAGTTGTGGCAGAAACTTGACGACTAGGGACATATCAAGAAATTCTTGGGACATTGAATGGACCTCCTGATAGATGCCGTGACAGAAGCTCCAACAAGCAAGCGGTGCCCAACCTGCGACCAGAAATTTGTCCCAGCCTACAACGCCCATGGCCGCCCGAGCCCGATTTCGCATTTGGAATAGCTTCCCCAGGTCTATGTTTTTCTTTTGGCTATGTCAAGTATGCAAAGAATTGATATTCTCTATCATACGATGTATGTCAATCGGCCATGACCACTGGTTAATCAGTCACTATGACCATTTTTGTCAGTTAGACATTTTCATTGTCTTGTTCAAATAGTTACAGTTGCTCTTGAATTTTGATGGCCACCTATCTTGATTTCCCATATGTGACAGGACAGATGGAAGACTCCATATTTTGTAATGCCATGTATATTTGTGAATATCAATATATAGTTACTTTTATTTACAAAAAAAAACATATGGAGTTTTTAAAGCACAATTTTTTTTATTCCAAACATTATATAGATTGTTCCAAAATTTTGTTGGCTTTTAAGATCCATGATATTTACTTTCAGATTTGATATAGTTCTTAAACTAATGGATTCAATGTTTTGACAAAATTTTAGGACACTTTGATTATATAGATTTAATCACTAAAATATGCAGATCCAACAATTTCTCAACATATTTATGAAAAAATTAACTAAAACATAGAACGTTTAAAATAAAACTTAGTTTTGTTGATATTTAGTGAAAGCCATTGGTTTACTCATCCAACCAAGACACGATGACATGTTATTTTATCGTGTTGTGTCGTCTTTGAAGAAGTCGGTGTGCCAAATTGTAACCAAGTTCTCTATTTGCATTGGATTGTACACAACTAGCAATTTAACATCTCTTTGACATGGAATTATTTATCAAAAGGTTCAACATTATTAAGCTTTTCGTTTTGTAGTTAATTTTTTGCACGTTTAAATTGTGCACACATTTTGCATTTTGTACTGATTTTGTTTCAAGTTTTTCACAACTCCCATACGACCGGTGATCAAATTTGAAGGGTAGGTTCTAATTTCTGTGGGAAGGTTGTGGGTAGGTTCTAATTTTCCTTCTTCTCTGATAACTATTGTTTCAAAATGTCCTCTATTTTCTTTGCCTCTTCTAACTCCACCTTTAGTAGGGAAAAGTCTTTATCAGGTTTTTTAGCATTCTTTTCAAACTGCATCAACAACTGTTTTTCTTTTCTCTTCTCGAGTCTGAGTCTATCAATCTCTTCTAAGGCACTGATTAGTTCACGTTCCATATCAGCCACAACTTCTTCATCATTAACATCACTTCTTGTGTTTTGATTATCATAATCCTCTTTGGCCATAAGCACAAAGTCACTAACCTTATCTTCACAGGAAGAATCACTATCCGTGTCTTCTAAAGAGTCATCATTATTTACACATAAACTTTTCTTTTTACCAAATCTTCTGGGTTTGTATTTCTTTTCACCTTCATAATTTTGATCCTGCTTCTTATGTGGACACTTAGATGCAAAGTGACCTATCTGTCCACAGTTAAAACACTTGAAGAGAAACTTGCCTTTATACTTGCCTGATCCTTTCTTTAGTCTTATGACAATTTTTTCTTCAATTTCATCAGGCTCAGATTCCTCATTCTTATATTCTTTAAAAGAAGCTTATCTAGTGTTGGATTTATCTTTACCTATCTTCATTTCATATGCAGTCAACGTTCCTAGAAGTTGATCAAAAAGAAAATCTTTTCGATCATTAAGTTCTTCTATAAAAGAGACCTTTCGGTTGAACCTATCTGACAAAGATCTCAAAAATTTTTGAACTAAAGAGGCTTCCTCAAATTTTTCACCAAGAGCTTTCATTGCATTTACTAGTTCTTCAACTCTCAGAAAGTACTTCCCAATAGTTTCATCTTCTTTCATCTGTAGCTGTTCAAACTGTACTCTGTAGGTTTGAATCTTGGCATCCTTTACCTTCTCATTACCTTCATAACTACTAATGAGTTTGTCCGACATGTCTTTGGCAGTTTCTAAGTGCATAAATTCTACAAATTCTACTTCTGTAAGCCCACTCAGAATAGCATTCATAGCCTTAGCATTGAAGCTGAATTCTAGCTTGTAATGTTTATTAGCTAGTACAGCTGGCTTTATATAACCAATCTCTACCACATCCCAGACATATGCACCTAAAGCCATTATGTAGGTTCTCATCTTAACTTTCCAGAAGGCAAAGTTTGTTCCATTGAACAGAGGGGCCTTATTGGTTGAATTTCATTCATGGCTTGACATGTTTAAGCTTATTGATCTACCTTTAAATAAAAGGAACCAAATCTAATAAAAATTGTTGGACAACTGAGAGGGGGGATTGAATAAGTTGTTATTGTGATTAAACAATTATGCCCATTTTAAACTCTTTAATGACCACTCAATGATGATCACAATAATGCAGACATGTAAGCAATAGAATATTCAACACCAATCACACACATGAAATATAGAGAGACAGATATTTCCCGAGGAAACCTATAAATGGAAAAACCTCTTCTTCTTGATATGATAAGTAATATTTATTTTCTGTACATTAAAATTCTTATGAGATCCAACTCCTATTGAGGCTACAACCTCTATTTTACAAGAAACAACTTGCTGAGAGAACCAACTCTTTGGTTTCTCTAGAACCCACTAGAAGGAAGCACCAACTCCCTGAGTGTTCCAACACCAATTGGATGGAAGCTACAACTTCCAGTCACAGATGCACCAACCTATATAACAGAGAAAAATAGTTCTCCCTTGCACCACCCTACCACCCTGGTTTTTCTAGCTGCAACCAAATGGAAGCTACAACTCCCTGTGTTCAAGCACCCACTTGAAACTCTAAGGACAACAATCCTCCCTAGCACCCTGAAATATAAATCTTTGTTTTCTTGAATTTATCACAGTGATACAACATTTATCTATGGCTTACTAGTCTCTTCATTGTTCTTCTACACTGCTCTGCTCTGCTTGCATCAATGTCTCTCTCCTCGCATCTGTTACACTTTCTCTTCTTCTCTCAAATATGAATTTATGTTCCTTGCTTCTTCTACGCTTCAAATCTTGCACACCGCATGCTTCTACCCACATGAATCACACTCAATAGAAGCACCCATCTCTTCTCTGTTCTGTGTTTTTATATTCTCTCTGCACCAACTGCATTCTATGTGAAATGCCTCTGCATGCTCTTCACCCTTACTGCATGACTAACTTGACATGCCCGTTCACTTCTTTGTTCTGCATATCTTTTGTCATGGAGAGTCCTCTACCTGATCATCATCACAACTCTTCACCTTCTCTGGCAGTTATGTTGCATGTGAGTTCATCATCAGTAGCTGTTATGCTGAGACTATTCGTCATCAGTGGTCATTCTTGAGATTCTTTTACCTTTTTTTGGCAGTGTGAACCTTCATCTTCTCTGTCACAATTGAGCTTATCCTCTCTGTTACAGTTACATACTTAAACACTTTCCCATCTGTCAATTGTATCTATGATGAGTCTTCATTTGACTGGCATTTTCCTCGAGACTCTTCAGCTCCTTTGGCAGTCACCCTGAGATTCTTCGAATTCTCTGGTAGATGCAATCAGTCATGTTTTGCAGTTACAATTAGTCGATATCTAGCAGTTACTGAGAGAACCTCCGCGCACTCATGAATTTGGCACCTTTTTCCCTTTCTGAGAAATCTATACAGTGGGCACTATCTTTTCTGGATAAGCCCCTTCCTTTCACATGACCATCGACGGTGACCATATGCCTAACCAACAGTTGTTTCACAATTTCTCATTTCGAATGATTGACTACGAGTCACCTCAATTTTCCCAACTCGCGAAACTTCGAGGTGGAGCCTAGCAACACTAGCTCCTTCCCTTATCTTCTGTTGATGTGACCACAGCCTTATTCGAAAAGGCATTTCACAATTTCGACGATCTCCGTTGTAAACACTAGCGACGTGCTAACTGCTCCCTTAACCTTCATCAATGTGACCACCAATTGTGACCAGGGGCCAAGCAAGAGGGGTGCTTCATGATTTCGCATATCGCGAACTCTTGCTATGAGTTGCCTCGAAACTCCCAACTCGCAAAACTCTGAAATGCTTCATATCAGATCAATGGTCGAGATCTCTCCTTCTGATCGATGACTGCGATCAAATCGCGATTTCGTGTTTCACAACTTCGAAGGTTAGAGAACCTCCTTTCTTCAACTCCCGATTTCCCGATATCTTCTCCATATCAACGTCCCATGATCTTCTATATTTCAATGGTCTAGATATCTTCTGTCAGAACTCAAACCTCATTCTTCGTTGTCCCAGATCAACGATCCATGATCCTCAGTGATTTGATGGTCCAGATCATTTCGCGAATTCACATTTCATGAATTCCTCCAACTCTCACCTCCAAGTGGGTATTTTGGCACCATTTGTATATTTTGAATACTAGGTATGGTTCTTGAGGAAACTAAACATAGTTTTGGAAGGAAATTTAGGTCCAAGGCCATAAATAAACCTTGTACACACCTAAGGATAGTAAAAATTCTTTAAACCACCATAAGTGACCTCGTAAGTGCATCCATGGCCTTTGTGTGTGGATATGGACACCATTTGGCTACTTTGATCACTTTGTATGGGTGTTGACACCCTAGACATAGTTGGGGGAAGAAACACATAGTTAAGGATAAGAAATAATCCCCTTGAAAACACCAAACATGACCTCTTGAAAGGGTCATTGGCATTCAAGTTGGGATATGGGTGCCATTTGGATGTTTTGAGAAATGGATATTGAGGCATTGGATATGGCCAAGGTAGAAAGCTATAGGCTTAGGCCTTAAATAGAGCTTCTAGGCACCCATGGATTATAATGATGCTCTAGGGCCAAGTGACAATTTGTAGTTTAATAAGACACATAACATTGGAAATATCTCTTAATTTTAGCACTTAATGATATCTTATGAACTTCAAGTTTAATCTATTGGACAATGTGGATATTTTAAATGGATGACATGTTTCAAATCTAAGAACTCTTTCACTTTGATAATTGCAATCCTAATGATGTTGATCAATGAATCTTAAATTTGATACCTAAGTGTTCCTAACAAGTTGCATAACTTGTTGTATGTCATAATCTCCCAATTTCAAGTTGGATTGTTGATTTCATTTTCTAGTTTGTATTGCATTTTAGCATTCTTGGATAATACATGGTTGATATGTCAATTGGTGATAAGAAAATCCATCTTGACTTGGTCACACTCAATTTAAATAATTTTCATCACTCTAATACACAATAATATGATTAACTCATAAATCAATCGGAACTTGTTTCATTTAAAGTGATCAAATAAGTAATTTGCACACTTAATATTTCTCTTTCCTTTAAACATAAGTAATTTGCACACTTAATATTTCTCTTTCCTTTAAACATAAATTGGTTATTGGTTACTAGATTTCATAGTCAATTATAGATATTGAACATTCACACTTCTTCAATGTATAGCTTAATTGACCATAGGGATAGCCCCATAGACAAGGATACCCCCTTTATTTTGGTCTGAAGAATGGGGAAAGTCCACTTAGGTGGTAGTGGGTGGCGTTCCTGATATTTTCCTCTAGGCTACCATCTTGTGGTCCATTAAGACTTTTACATATAAGTGAGAGTCTAAGTGGTAATATTTTGGCATCGTTTCTAGGGATAAAGTTTATTCCCAGGATATTGTAAGTTTTTCTTCAAACACTTTGATGAGTAGGATTCAAAGATTTATCTAGTTTACTAATTTGATGATTCTGTTGAGGGGAAGAAGTCCTTTCCCCTTGCAATTATTTATGACTTGTTTCTTGTAGGGTGAAGCAAACAACATTGTGCTAGCATTGAGAATTCATCTTGGCGACTCCGTTCATGTCTATTTTTGTCTTCAGATTTGATATCTCGTGTTAAAGAGTTGTGTGAAATTTGACACCCTAGGGTTTTCCCAAGATTTATCCTTACTTTGATCTAGAAAAAATTGTGGGATATCCACATGATATCATTCTAGAATGGAGAGAAAATATTATGAAGTTTGATGGCATTAAATCTCATGCTATTCAACACATTGCATGATTCTTGGAGTATATTTTGAAACTTAATGTAACTCATGAGGATAGCTTGATCAAGTTATTTGTATTTTATTTGGAGATGAAGGAAAGTATTGGGGTGAGTTGTTGTAGTGGTACTAGGACAATATCTTCTTGTGCACATTCATTTATATTCTTCTTCAAGGATTGTGATCCTCAACTAAAAAAGTATGAAGATGCCTTTAAAAACTATATGAAAGTCCTAAAAGAATCTAAATAGGAAAAAAATATTGAAACCAATTGAAATCATGATATTGAGGAAGCCTTTATTATGTCTATTGTTGAAGATCAATAATTTGAAGAGAGCATAGATGAAGAACCCTATCATGGTCTGCTTGAAGAACAAAAATCACTATATAATCCCATTGAAAATCAAGAATATGTGAATGTATCTTCTTCATCATTCATTCTCGAAAAAAAGGTATTGGTAGGACATAATTCTCCTCAAAATTCTAAACTTAACCATACATTTGATAGAAAATTTTGAAGATGAATTACCTTCAGATTTATTTTCTTCCAATTCAATATTCCAAGATTGTACTTTAAATGATATACACTTTTTTGGAGTTCCAATTTATGATACATACATATATAGAAATGCTAATTTTGAACCTCTTGGATATCCTAGTGATATAGAAGAAAATTCAGAAATTTTTGTAATAAATTTCCACACACGTTCACTTCACTGGTTAATATTCATAATTTTTCCAATTAAGTGAATATTTAGACACACAAAATTTCCAGCCATCATATTTTAAGAATAATGATGCTCCATTCAAATTACCAATGGAAATGGCCATTCAAATTATCATATGGAAATGGTGTTTTGTATGATGGAAAGTGTAGTGTCCCCAAGGCCGAGCCCCGTTGTAAACCAAGTTCTGAAAGGAATTGTGATTATGTTTTATAGGCTGGTGAGCCAAGTTCTTATAAGCTGGAGAATTATGTGTTTGTTAGGCCAGGGAGCCTAAGTGTTGAAGGCCAGGAGCCTGTTGTTGTACTTGTATGTATGCAGAACATTTAATAAAATATAAACACCGCCAGGTGCAGAACGACCACGATGAATGAGTGAAGGGGGACTGAGCATCCACAGAGTGGGCAAGAAATTAGGGGCTGGAAGGTGGGAAAAGGGGCTAAGTGTTGAGCCTAGGGGCTAAGTTTAGGGGGTTTAAGCCTAGGAATAATATTTTAATATTATTCCAAAAGATATGTGCATCATATGTTTTTATCCTAAGTCCTTTTGGAAGGACGCGTGATTTCCCAAGTGGTGGGAGGAACGCGTGCTGGTGGAACGCATGCAGTTCCATGGGTGACAAGTGTCAACCCTGGTGCATGTGAATAAAACGGCCAGGGTGAGCCGTGAGAAGGAGGGGATTCCCATTCCACTGGATTGTCTAAACGCGTACAGAGCTCTGAGCAGTATGACTAACCCGACTCCTGTAGAGAACCTTCGTGAGACCCTGTGACTCGAATGTCTGTGTCTGATTATGAGAAATATCGTGCGTGTAACCCCAGCCTACAAGAATCCTGTGTTGATTTCGGGGAAGAGTCTTTGCTTGTTCAAGAAAGCTGAGCGAGCCTATGCGAGCATTCCCTGTTCCGAAGCCATGACTGTGAAGCCATCCTGTGATTGCCGAACCAGTTTTTTTGGAAAGCCTGTGTCTGTTTTCCCATGGGATTGTTGAGACTACGCAGTACTGGACTGCGTGAGGCTTGTTGGCCTGTGAGTGACTCCCTCCAGGTGAGAGAGTGCGCAGGGGAAGGAGAAAACTCCTGGAAGGAACCCTGTAGCTTCCATAGAGCCCAGAGACTTCCGGTTCAGTCTGTTCCTGTAACCCAAGGTAAGGGAGATTGGCAGCCGAAGGACTGTCCAGGTGACAGAGAAGGTGCATTCTCCTGGGGTGGAGTAGGCATGTGGGGAATGAGGATCTGTGGGCAGTGAGCGTGGGAGATTCCTGGGAGAGCATTCCGTCCTTGTGGTTGTGTGTGACTGTTTTCCCTGTAACCTCAGTCTGAGCCTAGATTCCTTGCCTTGGGGTGGAGCTTAGTCCCAACTTGGGGGTGACCCACTGCTGAGTTGATGAGCAGTGCGGTCTAAGGCTAGGAGGTTCGTGGAAGGCCTTCACTTGGTTGGTGGATCCCACCATTGTTACACGATAAGTGTCTAACTATGTTTTATCACATTTTATCATGACTCTACTGCTTATGTTATCATGTTTTCCGTTGTGTATACGAATTAGTATGAAACACTATGGATGGTTAATTATAGCAGTAGATAATAAGTTTACTCTGAGGTTGAATGTGTTTATTTGTTTAAATGCATGGGATATATGATATCTGTATGAGATTTTAAAAATGGTGTGTACAAATGGGTATCAGAGCGCAAGAAAGCCCAGAGTTCCGAAATGGGTATGCTACAAATTGGTATCAGAGCGCGAGTAAGCCCAGAGTTTCGAAATGGGTGTGCTACAAATTGGTATGAGAGTGCGAGTAAGCCTAGAGTTCTGAAATGGGTGTGCTACAAATTGGTATCAGAGAGAAGGTTTCGACACTGAACCTAGATGGGCTAGTGGAGCGGTCTTTGGACCAAGAATGAGAGGGGAAATTGGGTCTGAAAGGCCAATTTTGGACCCTGGTTTACTCCAAAATGTCAAGGAGTTACTTGACGCATTTTTTTTAAAGCTCAGGAGGTATAGCGGCGTTATGAAACTGCGACCATTGTGGTATGAGTCCACAGGGAGAGAGGACTCCTCACCGGTGGTGTGGAATCTCTAGGATCTGTTCAGGAGAGAAGGCGAACCCTCGTGAGCCGTCATATCTTGAGAAAATTACTCGACAGCCGTCAGATCGGTAGAGAGTTGCACGGAGTTTTAAAGCTTCATGAACAAGAGGGTGAAAGTACCGAAAGGAGTTGGCTTATCGGGATATCGGCGTTTGGGATATCGAAGTTCTTGAGGTCGAGAAGGTCGGGACATTTCAAGTTCCGAAATAGCGAGAGGAAATCTGAGCCGTCCGTATAAGGAAGGACGCGTGTTGCGCGATCGTCCAATTCAGAGATCCGGACACCCAGACTCACATAGGTGAGTGTTTTTGACCTTGCACCAGGCGAAATCCCGAGATTTGATCCGAGCCGTCCAATAGTTGGGACACGTGGCGGAGATCGAGCGACCCATCGGTATATCGGCTACCGGGGTTTTGAGTTGACATAGAACTTTGTCATTGGGGAATCGCNGTTGGGACACGTGGGCAAGATTGGGATCCCATCAGCATATCGGGGTTTGGCATTTCACAAATCCTGAAGACAAGGCACCCAGAGCATTTGAAATTGTGAAATCATGAAATAGCGAGAAGCGGCGAGGATCGTCCATTCTTGGGGACGCGTGGTCGAGATCGAGGCAGTCGGGAAAGTTCCGGAAGGAGAGTCATCCATCGAGAAATCGGGGAATCGTGAATCCTGAGGACATATGTGATTCGACATTGAAAAGTTCGAAACCCCGATAGGAGGTATGACTATGGTCATATAAGGGGAGGTCATGTGAGACACGAGTCTAGCCCAGAGGGATAACATGAGTTATAGCGCATCGGTGTTTGGAAGCCCAAAACGCCGAAAGGATCTGCGTCGTAGATTTGAGAAAGATCTGGCCGTTGGATTTTTCTAGGAATGGACGTGTACACATGGAGATGTACCACGTGCCAGTGGGTCGAGGAGATAGGCGAGAGTGGTGGGACCCGATGACGTCGTTAAAAGCGACGTGGACCCTCCTGAACGTACCACATGCCACGGTGGTGAAGGGCGAAAGCTATGATGTGGGCCCGGAGAATAAACTAATTCGCGATTTCGGGGACTCATGAGATAAGGGCATGGGATCTCAACATTGAAACTCGCGAAGTCACGAAGTAGCGAGAACAAGAGGAGAAAAGTCAACATCGCTTCTCAGGGTTTCGTGAAAGGGAGGCACCAGGGTTGGATACCACAACTCACGAAGGTGCGAATAGTGAAGAGTGCTAGCACTTATCCCTAGACTACGGTCATGCGTAGCAGACGCTAGCGAGGAGGGAGCCATACCCGTGTCGCATCTCAAGTATCGACGGTTAGAGGAAATGAGTCGAGGGTCTTCGACTCGCGAACTTGCGAGATCGCGAGTTGCAAAAGGGTGACTCTGGTTACGAATAGCTAACTGTGGGATCTTCGTGAACCGAAACCCGAAGTCTCGAAATCACGAAATGTCAAAAATGAAAGTTTCGAAAACCCAAAAATTGTAGAGTCGAGCAGAGCTCGAAAAAGTCGTGGAATTGAAATATTTTCTTAACATTGATTGTTATGAAAGATGAGGAATTTTCAAGAAACAAAGGCCTGACAAATTCTAATCGTCTGCGCATTTGTATTGCAGAAGGTTGACGAGTGCCAGAACTGATTTGAATTGCCATAAAGTGCAAAGAAATGGAAGAGACACATAATTCTTCCTGTTCAGAAAATGAAGCTCAGAAGAGATAGCGTGGAACTTTTGGTATGAAGAGTGCGCATATCCAGCGCAAGGAGTGCTTATAGAGGGAACTTGTTTTAAGTTTGAAAGACTCCAGGAGACGAGCATAGAGGGTGCCAGGAAGACACCAGAAAGTCTTTTGGAAAACACTGAAGGGTCAAGTCCCTTTGAGACTGATTAAGTTAAAAATCTCTGAGAGAAACAGAGCAAGTTCACACACCGAGCGCAAGTGCGCGGTAAGGTGAAGTTAAAATTTCACTGACCGAAGCTCGGAAGGGAAAACACCATCGAAGCCTTCAAATTATTCGAAATCCTTCAAGTTAGGGAGGAAGTCAATTCTAGAAGAATTGATACCAAGATATTTGGAAAGAAGTCATTTTGATTTTGAACGAACGGTTAGAATTCTCCGTGGAGAACTCGCAAAATAGCGGGGATTGTAAGATAGCTAGAAGTTGGAAGGTGGTTAGTGGATGGAGAAACTCGCCACTCTAGGATCTAGAATAAAGTGGGTCGTTGATCGTGGTTGGTTTGAACCATTGGATCATTTCGTAAATTCAGGGATCGTGAACTTGGAGCGCAGGCCAAATTCTTGGTCACTCCAAGTCCCGAATCGCGAAAAGAGATTAACAAGGATAGAATCGAACGGTGGAGTGCTTCTGGGAAGAAGTGACAAAAACCTGTGAGCCATCGGATCCATCCAAATGCAAGGAAGATAACACTAAGAGTTATTCAGTACTCGAAGTCTCACGGGAGGTATTGAATTGTCGATCTCAGGGAAGATCGAACCATTGATTCCTTTCATCGGGAATTCAGAGAATCGAAAGTTGGGAGAGCAGAGGAAGTTGTTCTCAAAAATCCTGAAATGCAAACTTATGATTCGCGAGGAAAGATCTAGACCATTGAATCATGGTGAGTGTCAGTCGTTGATCTGACACACTTGAATTTCATAAAGACGAAAGTTGAAAGAGGGAAGAGAACTGCTTTCTAATTTCACGAACCGTGAAGTCCCGATTCACGAGAAAAAGGATCCACACCGTTGGATTACGAGGAGCTTTGAGTTGTTGGATCTGACTCACGTAGATTTCATAAAACTAGAGACCGGAAGAAAAGTAGGGGAAACTATTTTCGAAACCCCGAAACGCGAATTGTCGATTCGCGAGGAATTGATCGGGACCGTCGAACCCGGAAAGCTATGGACCTTTGATCTAAGGCAACAGGGGTTTGGGAGTTTAGACCTTGGGAGAAAAGAGGAGAGCTAATCCTCGAATTTCTCTAGAGGTCACACCGGTGGAAGTTAAAGGAAGAGCTAGGATGCGCTAGACTCTTGTTTCAGATTTTGGGGATAGAGAGAGTCGAGGGTGACTCATATCGAAACACCCGATACGTGAAACCCTGAAACTCCTTTTTGGATAGGCACGTGGTCATAGCCAGTGGCCATGTAGGAGAAACTTGTAGGAATCCTGGAAGAATTGAATGCTTCTGGGATCCGCAAGAAAAAGGGTTATAGGGAGAAAGAAGTTGCTACAATTTGTGGC
>SNQJ01S0035775.1:19209-51042 GCA_010110895.2 Picea sitchensis
AAAAATAGAACAGTCAAGGGGGTCCGGAATCCACTGTCAGTCGCTGATCTATGCGCCGCTAGATCGATCGTCAATCTAATCACGTTCTTTATCCTCTAGGAATGAATGCAGCAAAAACTTAGGCTTAGTGCTTTTTGTGGGTTTGGTGCATTGCTTTCCCTTACTTTTGTCACCATGGGGTTGGGAAAAACCACTCAGCATCAAAAATCATGAATTTTCCTTTTCCTTTCCTTTCCTTGAAACTAATTTGCATAAATGAAATATTATTTTCAAGCCAAAATACACCCAGAGTGAAAAATTTCTAGTCACCAGATGATACTATGAATTATAGGGTTATAACATACACTAATTCCACTGAGGAAGTAGTTTCTTCTATTTTCTTACAATGTGATGACCAAAATAATGAAAATCCAGTAGCTTACATGATTCAAACCTTATCAGATGATGAATTCAAGTATTCTTATATCGAAAAACATGTTTTTTCTCTTGCTAAAGTTGTGGAGAAATTTCGCTACTTTATCCTAGACAAGCACACATAGGTAAAAGTCCCTTTCCTTGTTGTCAAGTTTTTGCTTTCACAGACTTATCTTTCAGGGAAGCTCACACATTGGCTTGCCAAGATCTAGGATCTTGATTTAACCATCATGACTTCGAAAACAATTAAGGGACAAGACTTAGCCCTTCACTTAGCTCAACATGTTGAAGCAAGTGAAGAAATTGACAAAAAAGATAATCCTCTTTTAGCATTGTTATTCCCTATCCTAGGGATAACTAAGAATATTATGTTCCGAGCCCCACAGGTCCTAGATATGGAGTACTGAGAGCCATATGACTTGAGCTTGTCCCTGGAGGGCCCATATTTTCTTCAACGCCTCCCATCTATCTGCAGCAGTAGTATCCATCCCATCGGCCTGGTTTTGAAGTAGCGGTGGGTCTTGCTCCATGAGGTAATGAATCAAGGTATCATGGTATGTGTCACTATGATTCTCAAAACATTTGAATATATGCATTGAATTCTCTTTTGTTTCATGACATTTGCTTGGAAACTATGCCCTTTCACTTGTCCATACCTGGGGGGGATGACAGAATGCTCTAGTAAGTTGGTTCCCTTAGGGCTGAGTTGACATTGGGTGGGTCTATGAAAGTTCATTGTCCATTCCTTCCATACTTACCACTTTTCATCATTATCCCTCTCATATATCCCCTACATTGGTTTGGGCATTGGGTTTGCCAAGCTTGTAATGGTTATACCTTGCCTCTTGGGAAGAAGGGGTTAAAGGCCCAAAGGGTAAAAGTAGCTAGAAAAATTTAAAATCCAAGATGAAACCTTGAGATGCTTCGCTCAGGGATTCTCGAGAAAGCAATAAAAGGCTTCTCAGCAAGAAAAGGGGACCCGTAAAATAAAAATAAAACTCAAGGCCTAGTTGATGGATAAAATGTCTCATCATGAGCCGGCCTATTAGGTCCATGGGCATGTAGCGGTATGAAACTACTATTCATATGGTCACCAAGCCAGGGTAGTGGCTCTTGGTGGTGTTGGAGCCGCCTTTGTTTTTATAGCCTGTTTTAATTTTTTATATTTTTATGATTGAAGTCGAAAGCATGGTTTTCATTATTCTCCTTTATCTTTCCAAAATATCGAAAGTCTCATCACGTGAGCAGTGTCGGTTACCTTACTCTCAAGACAAACTCTGTTTTTCATTTAAACGACTTTCCCTTTCCTTACCTCGGGTTTTCGCAGGTCCAGTGATATAGAACACACAGTTCACGAGTCGCAAAGAATGAAGCAGCGAATTAACTGTAAAAATGTCACTCAAGTTGATATCAAGATTTGAAGATTTGTTTTAAACTACGATTAAGCGTCATCGGGATTTCGTGTCTCGACGTTTGTTAAATCCAAAAGTCTTATTGTCGTAACCCGATAGCCGAAACCACGAATTTCTTATTTTAGTAACCCGTGTCAAGGTTAAAGGTAAAAGCTTAGCCATGGTTAAGTTCTGTCGGCAATTCGTCGCTCGGCTCGTTCTCTTTTAAAAAACTACACTGTCTAAGCCCCGAGTCGCGAAGTCACGATAAACTTATGAACATAATTAATTAAACACTTGATCCGAGTTTATCCTCCCTTTTAATTAAAACATATCATCGCGATCTCGCGGTTTCACAGCTCGGCATGCAAACTTCCCGGAAACTATACCTTCGAAGCTCCGAGTCACGATATGGTGAATATAAATAATTACATAATTAATTAAGCGGCTAATCACAATTACGTTTTTATTAACCAAAGTCAATCATCGCAATTTCGGGTGTTAGAGGTTCAAAGGGTTAAAGCAAAAGTTCCCAATACAATGAGTACCGAAAGATTAATTAACTTTGGTATAACCGATTAATTAAGCTAAATCAATATCTCCTGTGTTTTGATGCTTGCACAGTTTACGAGGCAGTCTTAATTCTTCCTTACACCAACTGACATTTCGAACCGCCAAAAATTATGGCATTAATTAGAAATAAGGCGAATTGACAAATAAAGATTGGGTTTTTATTGCTAAATTTGTTTTAAACGTGATTTGACCGATCTGTTTTTAAAAAGTACCGAGTTTTCGAATATATAGCATTGTTATTCATTATAACAATTTCATTTCTATATCACGCAGTGCACACTTTCTCAGCGAGCTAACTTCTGTATGTATACATATTTTTATCGCAGAAGAGCTAAAGCAGGATCTCCTGTCATGGCCCCACAAAAAGCATCTAAAGCCAGCGTTGAGGTTTCAGGACAAGGTTCGGACAACATCGTTGATACTTCACCTCGAAGTGTCGACTCTGTCCCGAACTGGTCGTACGTTTCTGATGTTCTGCAGGCCGAATTAGTGGATTATTCTGATGATTCCAGTGACAATGAAAAAGACGACATAACCACCAAATATAAGATCATCATTCAATCGGGAATGCATAAAGTAGCGGCCAGGCCACGACTGCTCCCCTACTACGATATGGTCTGATGGGCATTAGACCATGTGGACATACCAACCAGAACCATCATCAATGAGCAGAAGGTCACCATCGGGACTTTCAGACCTGAGCATCTGCAAGCTATGTACAAGTTGCCCACAGTGTCCGACCTTACATATGATGCTGAATTCTTGGAAAAATTCAAACAGAAGGAATGTGTGCAGTATGACAAAACTATGTCTAGCTTAATAAAAGATTGGGTTTCACACCCTGCGAAATTCAGGGCAGACGGTAATGGTATATATTCGATAGCTTCCTTGGAACCACAGTTCAAGTATGTAGCTATGATGACATGCAGGCTATACGGGAGAGAGGACACCTCACATTTCTTTCTTCAATGGGTGTCTCTAATACATCAAGTCACTGAAGGTTGTTCCTTCGACTGGGTGAAAATGTTGTCCGATAGCTTGACCAGTCGGGTTACAGAGTATCGGGCACAGAAAGATAGCAGAAAGATTTCTTCATTTTTTATGTCTGCATACATTATGGACGCCGTGTGCTTTCTAACACCATTTCCCTTAATGAGCTGGAGTTGGACTCCAGCAGAGGCCGAGACCATCCACATCTATCATTCGAAGTTGTGGGAAAACAAAGCGGCAGATTTCGTATATGAAATTTTCAACTGGGTGATGGTACCTCTGCATGTCACTATTTTCGGCCATCCTCCACCCAGGATCTCGGACAGTATAGTGATGAATTTGTGCAGTATAGCTGACTGGTATGTAGAAGCCAAATTATCATATCTCAGGGTTTTCGGGGCTTCTGTGCCCCCACATGCATTACCATTATTTATCCCCGACAAGTTGGTTTGTCGCGAAGTTGCTAGACAAACAGTAATCGGTGGCATAAGCAAGGAGCTTAAGGGATACTCAAAGAAGGTATGGCCACCTTTTCCTGTTCATTTAAATTCATATTCTTTGTTAGATTTTGGGCATGCTAAAGCTGAGGCAGCAGCCCTGGAAGACCTAAAATTGGTACTTATTGAATTCAAGAAGCACGATCTGCAAAGGGTCGTGAGTAATCATTTGGCCAGTTGTGGACTCAAGAGATTTGAACACGAAAATTCTCCCTTGGATGACATTTTCCGAGGCGCGAGATCATATGCCGATATTTTAGCTCGAATACAAACCTTGGCACCTTAAGAGAGGGTCGACGTTCTGAAATTCCAAGAACATCGACGCAGCTGTCTTCCCACAGTATTATGGGGTGAGAATCCGAGTACAGCGGAGGTGAAACAAAAAGACGCCGAAGGCCCCAAAGATGTGATTCTCAGTCAAGAAAAACACCAGGACGGGGAAGAGAAAACTAAGAGCCCGAAAGCATAGATAAAGACTCCCGACCCGCCAAAGAAGCAGACTCTGGTTACTACTCCAGGGCAATCGGCGAAGCAAATCGGAGATCCTATCGCATCTGTTACTCCCTTGCAGTCAACTCAGGGAAATATTGACGCAGGGTGGGTCATAAATGAAGAATTGAGGCCTATAAGGGTGGAAGAGCTCCCTCCAAATGAGTTCTTCTTTCATAAGAAGAGAAAGGCAGTGGTAAAGAGAGAATTCTATCAGGAAGGGGAATCGACAACCAAGAAATACAAGGTTTTGACTGATGGGAAGGACAAGAAGAATGAACAGTTCGCGACGGAAATAGCTGGGACATTAGTGGCATATGCTACAGTGAATCAATTTTCAGTCGGGGTTTTGAAAAACCAGCTGAAACAAAAAAATCGCCTCATCAAAACCCTAGAATCCAGACTAGCCACAGCAGCGGAGGCTGCCAAAGACCAGGCGAGTGTAGGGATAGAGCAAGCAAGGTTGGCAGATAAAAGTGAGATAGAACTGCTCAAGACTAAGCTCGAACAAGTAGAGCTGGTGGTTCGAAATAGTCAGATACAAGCGGGCCAGCAAAAAGATTTGATCAAACAGCTACAGGCTAAAGTGGAAATCGCCGAAAGTAAAGTGATAAATATCGGGATGTTCCAGTCCCAGGCGATGGAGATTCGGAGCAGAGTTTCTACGGCCCAGCGAAATTTACTCGTCAAGGTAAAGGTGATTTGGGACAACTGCTTGCTTGTTAATCAAGTTTTGGAAAATTTATCTATTAGAGAAAGAGAAGTTGGAGCAGCACGGGTCGCCTTTCAAGAGGCTGTGATAGCTACCAACAACAGGGAATCGGGAAGCACTACCAGGTTTACCATTTCAGAGCAAACCAGAGGAAACATTTTATTAAAAGAATGGGAACACAACATCTCGGAATGTAAGATGAAAGCCAAGAGGGTAACGAAATCCTTAGAAGAAGCTTTTAGTTCTATAGATGGTAATCTGTTAGGCATTGATAGCGGAGGTGATGCCGAGGCATTGATTCAAATGAATATGGCAAAAATCTCACTTGATTTAAATGAAAAAGAGGAAAGAGATTCGGTCGAGATATCACAAGTGACTATGGCAGACATAGTCCAAATAGATAAATACATGATTAAACCAAGTATGCAATTATGTGCTATCGACATCATAGACAGACAAATGGAAGACAAGTTGCCGCAATTAGTCCGAGATTGTTACTCTTTTGCAGCCAATTGTCAAGCTAAACCATCAAGCCTGATATCTTGGTTGGTATAAAGGTGTGTCACTTGTACCGAGCATGCGCGAGGACAAGCTACTGGCACCAAATAAGAACACGGAGAAAGAAATGGAACGATTGCTCTCCTCCTTATCATAACTGAAAATTTTGCAACGATTGAGATTCTATCTTATTGTAAAACTGTATAAATATACCATAGAAAGAAAGAAAAAAGGGATGGACCTTTTGTGTCGATTGTAATAGAGGTTTTACATTTTGAGAGTTAATATAACGCAAATCTGAAGATTCTCAATTCCGTCACGACTGTGTTATGAGTTTGTTCTCTTGTATCTCATATTTCGTTTCATTTCATATTCGTATCTGATGAATGCTTCGCTATAATTTAGTACAACCTCTACTATAGTGAATGAATTTTGGTTTTCTATATTTGTTTATTGTTTTTCCTCTGTACCCGTTGTCAACG
Source organism: Picea sitchensis (assembly GCA_010110895.2). Lineage (NCBI taxonomy): Eukaryota > Viridiplantae > Streptophyta > Pinopsida > Pinales > Pinaceae > Picea > Picea sitchensis. Next base: position 25,256 of record SNQJ01S0035775.1, read on the forward strand.
AGTATAAGACCAGTCAACACTTTCAGAATTCTATATATATTTTATGCTTCATCGGGTTATTTCTTTACAGTTTTCTTCTTCGGTTTATACGTGAGATTCTCCCTTGATAGGAGCCTTACTCGATAGACAGCTAAATGTTTTCTCCCACCTCATACATTTTATTAAAATATAACACAGATACGGGAAAGAGCCTTTGATTTGCACCTCTTTTTATTTTTGAAACCGTAAACTCTCTGTTATACGACCGATTTGAGACAGCACTTGAATTCCCTCCTGAGGTTTTACTGATTTTACTGTTCCTCCATGATTGTCCCTGTGCTAACTCAGCCCAATATCGAACTTGGATTATCAAATCAAACACACATCGCCTTAAACCTTTTCAATAATATTCTTAAAACAGCCACTACCCGGTTGAACTCGAACGTTCATGGGCAGCGATTGAACAGGATATAACCATTCAGGAATAGTTGGAATCTAGACAACACCAACTAAGAAATCAACACTAGCTTTCCTTGCCGGAGGTTGATATTTTTCTTTACTTATCCCTTACTCACTTTCGGATGCCTAGACACTGTACTTTTAAGCCTTAAGTACAGACTCTGGAACAAAAGGTGGCATAGCCAAGAGAAAGGGGGTCTCATCACGAGCCAACCTTCCCATTTCCATGAAATGCTTGTGGGTAAAGTTTCCACCACTGGTCACCATGCCAAGACAGTGTCCTCCAACTATTATCTTGAAAGAAAAATCAATAAGACAAAGAGTAAAAAGGCATTAAATGGGATAAGAAACAATGGTATCCATGACAAGGTGCAACTCACCCTCTACAGAGGCACCCACAGGTAAGACCTACATTTCCCTATTATCACCGCACCCCTTGCCCAAACATTCCCTACATCATCTCATACATTTACATGACCTAGATTGGTCTTCACCTGGGAAACACCCCACACCTAAGGAGGATTAGCCTAATAGGACATCCTGAGACCCTCTCCAAACCTGGCTTGTTAAATAACATAACATCTTTGAGCATTTGTATGGGTAAAGGGGGGTTTGATGCACATGTTTGGGTAACTTGATGATTACATGTGATTGACATTGTTATGATCCTTGTGACTTATGAGCCCATGGAGGGCGTACTTGTTGTTACTGCAGGACTATGACTGACAAACAAGTACATATGGGGAGATGATTAGTTCAGACCTCCATGCAGCTAAACGCCCACCAGATGGATGTTGTGACCCCAACCAAGGGAAGAGGGATACCAGAGGCTTGCACCAGAGAAAAAGGAGGATGTTCTTGTTACGAGGAAAATCTCTCTATGGCTAGGGGTAAACCACAACAGATGGAAATGAATACAGAAATCAACACTACTCTCAAGTATGTTATATAAAAAAATATGCTACCAAGACAAGATAAAAGGCCTACCTTGTCCAGTCGTTCAATGAAGTCTATCGTTGAGCACTTGACCCAAAGCAATATACTTGCAACTAGTCCTCATCAACCAAAATGCAAGCATATGGTTATAATATATGATGTTAGCACATTCAATAGCATAAACCATCAACATTCATAACAAATACGCCCATGGAATAATAATTCAAATATTTGCAAGATGTTAATTGGATGAGAAAAGAGTATTTCTATTAATATATAATCAGCAGAAGTGAACGAATTACATACTTATGTGTCGGCACGGTTCGAAACCGAGAAACTAAGTTCCTTCCTGTTGTGCCTCCACCACTTCAATCCTCCACCAAAGGCAAGCTCATGTAAGATAGACAATGAAGTTCTCAATCAGTAAGGGAAGAGCTTGGGGATGAACAATGTGTTCAGACTTAAAGGATAAAGGGATGCAGTCTCAATGTGAAGTGAATAATTCCTCCAGATTAACTTTGCTCTCAAAGTTGAATTCTTTCTCCTCTTTTCCATGGCTCGGATTTGGCCCATTTATAGCCTTCAAGTGGAACTAAAGGGCCGAGTTGGAACGTTTCCAGTATATGGAAGGCCAAGGATCATTGATCTTGTGATGTGACATGGAAAACCAACACCATTTTTCAATTTTGGGCACATTTCCCGATGTACCCGGGTTGTAATGGTGCAACCTGCGTATACACATGGTGTATAGTAGGCAAGGTGCATATATGTGGAAAAATTATATTTCAACTCTGGGATTTATAAAAAAGGGACTTCAAGTCCGCATAGAGAAATAGAAAAAGACCTTCTATGCAAGATTGCATGCGGTGAGGCAAATCTTTCTATAATAGATGCCCCTTAATGTGTGAGGTCAGACGAGTATCTGCGATGGCCAAAATACATTATAAAAACCCAGAAGTGGAGTAATGGGGACCCAGCTAGAAGAACTAGTTGCTCATTACAATCTGTATTGAATTTGCACACATGGCTGCCAATTTGAATTACAATGCAAATCCATGTGAAAATATACCAAACAACTGTCCATGGCCATGAATAGGAAAATATAAATACAGTTACATGCCAAAGGCTATCATAGTCATGAACAAGGCCCGGTAAAACCAATCTCAAAATCAATCTGAAGATATTTGTATACAATGGAGTACAATCTTATCTCCCATGATCACTGAAGTCACAAAAGTATTGGTCCAATGAAAAGGTAGCAACAACTCAAGAAAGTTGCGGCTACATACTGATGTCTTCAAGTCTTCTACACAATCYGCCAAAGGTGCAAGTCTACATCATGTGAATAAAGGATTTGAGGTCAAACACAATGAGACTTCATTTATTTACCAGTCATTGAGGTATATCATTAAAAAACATGAGACAACCTACCTATGATGAAAGTAGGTATCAAGGCACTGAGTACATTCTTACAAGTGTGAATAAAGGAGTCAAGGTCGAACACTTGAAGAATCCGTCGATCAGGAGACATTGATGTATTCCCAACTATCGATGGCGAAATAACCTGCCACTAATGACTGCAATCATATAGGTACTCATAGGACTCTAGGTCTCATTTCCAGAATAGATGAGTTGAATTCGATGGAAGGAGACTCGCTGAAAGGAGAGTGTTATCACATAAGTTGTCAAGGCCCGTAGGCATGTGTCGAATTACTCAAGTCTGTGTACACGCCCTATTTTCCTCCTTGTAGCCAGTAGAGCCATTCTTGTTTCCCTCTCCGTTGTCAACATCTTATTTTCCTCGGCCTCTGCCACTAATCCTGTGTCTCCCCACACCCCAACTAGTCATCCAAGTCTCCATCATCGCAGGTCGCAGCACTTAAAATGCTCTGATACAGACCCAAATCAAGTGAGCACAGGAATCAAAAGATCAAGCGTCACAAAATGTTTCAACAGGAATCGTGGAATAGAGAGATATGGGCAATCCAATCAAGAAAATCCGAAGACCGTTGATTTGAAATCGACAATTTTTGGGGAATCGAGAATCAGGATTTCGGGGCCCCTATCACCAAGCTTCATCTGTAGCCCAAAGTCCTGAGGCCCGAACAGCCGATAAGGTTTGATCTGGACTATTTAACCGAAAAGGGGCACGTGGCACTGGATTAGAATGTCATGATTTCGCAAGAGTGGGTGTCGGGATACCGAGACCAAAATGGAGCAAAGGCTCCCGGTACACAAAAACCCTGAAGCACCAATGAGTAAATCTGGCCCATCCGACCTCGGAGCTATGTGGTGTGCGATTAGGTTCGGTCTTCATTTCAGCTACTGGGACTTCTAAAGTCAAGGGATCGCTCCTCCATTTGCAATCAAAATCGCTGAAACACAAAATATGGAAGCGCCCCAGGGTTGGGCCCACGATCCTAGCGCCTGGTCATAGGGTAGCAGGGCTAAATGGCGGGGGGGCAGTTGGATTTATGCGCTCTTCGAGCGGTGGGTGATCGGGATCATCAATCTAGGACTGATATGAGTCATCCATGCAGAAGCTCACGATCATAGCCCCAAGTCCCTTCGAGGATGGAGCTGAGACAGGAGTTAGCCCCTGGAGCATGATCGTCCCCTGTGCACGAGGTCTCGGTCACCGCCATGAAGAAAGCAATTAATGGAGTTTGGGTAGGTTGGTGAAACCTCGGCTCGGGCCATGAATGGAATGTGTGAGGGGGGGTCTGAAGCTTTCATCCCATGGTACTCTTGTGTGCAGGTCCCCCTGCAAGAGCCATGCGGATCTAATGTCCCTGTCGGACAAGAAGATCCTACACACGCTAATTTGGAATTTAATGGCTCAGCTACTCTCCTGCTGGAGGGGGGCGAATTGCTCTAAGTATATATTTACTCTGTTTTGTATTTTTGTAGGTATCAATGGTAGAGATAATCTCTCGATTGTAAAGTTTTGATGAAGCACTAGTTTTCCTAGTTATGCATTTGTATTGAGACTTCATGTTTAATGAAAGTCATCTTCTTTCCATCCCTCTGTAAACAGTTGTGTTAAAACACTCGAAATTGGAGGATCCAGTCGAGGGTACCTGTGTTGTTGTGATGTATGTTTGATCATAACAATATTATTACCATTTTTAAGCAGTCTTCCATGTTGTCTTTTCATCCTCACATTGAATAACTTGGAATTGGAAGGTCTAGTCGAGCTGGTACAGTAGCCATTGTGATGCAGGTTTGATCACTGTGTTACTATAACTGTGTCATCCTGGCACATTTTAGTGTTTTGTTATTTCTTCTACATGTTGTTGGAAGGCCTGACTCCTATAGCAGTCTTGTTCACCATTCTAACCAAGTCTTCCCTCTGCTCATTTTAAACTCAAATTACTGATGGAAGTTAGATCAAGACCTCATATGTTCATGCATAGCCTAGTCCAGTTTTCTGTGTTAAAATGATATTGTTCTGAGTTTACTTCCATTTGATCACCATTTTATAAAAAAGTTGTGACATATAAACTGATGGGTACTAGGATTACTCCTACTGCAATCCAGGAGTGACTTCTGGTGCTAAAATTTATGGCATCGATGTCGGGGATGTAGTTGAAGATTTTCCCTGGGATTGAACGACAAAGCTTACTAGTTTTGAAGGTGCATCGGAACTTGGTACATCAAAGATTGCAACTGTGCACCTAGAGACTCCACTATGGTGACTCTGCTGGGGAGAATCCATTGACGACTCCATTGTTTCAGTTGTGGCTTCCAGAGGCATACATACAAGGTCTACTCCACAGTCGCCTTTAGCAACACCTGAAATTGACCCTGAGAAAATTATCAGAAAGGGAAGGGTCTCTTGAGAAGGATTTGTTGCCGCCCATCCAGGTATTTCTGATTATTTTCATGATCCTTCTTTAGAAACTCCAATTTCGGCTTCTCATTCCCCTATTATACCTTCCATTGGAGTTTCCCGAATTTTAAATTTTGGGAGTGTTCCTGTTGATTTTTCCCCTCCTGGTCTAGGATTAGAAAAAGAAGCAATTGTCACTCCCCTCTCTCTTGATATTGTACCATGGTTTAGACCCAACACCTCAAAAGATTTCCTTACTCTGGGCCTTACCACCCCTCCTCCTATTACTATTGCTACTGCCAGAGAAGAAGCTTCTGCTCCCTCAAGCCCTATAGCCTTTTCTCCGAATCCCCTGCTTTTCCCTTTTCCTCCTGGAATTTCAGTTCCAATCTCTCATGTTCGAACTCCTTCCCCTCCTAGTTATCATCCACCTATTGTCCCTATGGTAGGAGCAAATACCCCTTTGACTAGAATGGAGGCTATTATAGTTGCCAGGTATGCCCCCCTCATTCTACCTCAACCCCTGAATTCCCTCCCAGCGGATGGCTACCTTAAGCAGTTACCCAAGTTCACAGGTGAAGGAGACATAACTGCAGAAGAATGCCTTGAATCCTTTTACATTTTTACAGACCATCATGTCATCGTGCATGCAGACATATGGATGAGGATTTTTGTTCATAGCCTTGAAGGCAAGGCTAGGAAATGGTTTAGGGCCTTGCCTCCTGGTTCTATCGATGGGATTGAGGCTTTGGATAGTGTTTTCTTGAGACAATGGGGGGATAAAAAGGATTTCATGTATTATATCACAGAGTTTGGGTCCCTAAAGAGAAAAGAGGGAGAATCTGTCTCCGACTTCTCCAAAAGGTTCAACAAGATGTACAATAAGATCCCCGCTGAGATAAAGCCTACAGAAGCTTTAGCCAAAATAACTTATGCCAGTGCTTTTGACTCCGATTTCTACTTCCTGTTGAGGGAAAGAAGAGCCACTTCCCTAGATCATATGCAGTATGTGGTTGTGGAAGTAGAGTCTAATATATTAGTTGTTGACCGACTCAGGAATAAGACTAATAGAGACATACCCAGGAAGAGATCTGAAGCTTCCACATCTGGTTCCTCTGACCTTCCCCCTCAAATGGATGAAGTAACCAAGATACTAAAATCACTTTCAGCCAGGATGGAAAGGTTGGAGTTAGAAGGGAAAACAGCATACAAAAATCCCCTAAATGTTGACAACAAATCCAACTTTAGGAGGTCGAACAATAATGTTCCTCAGATGATGCCAAGGGAACAAAGGAATAGAGATAGAGATGATCAAAAGATTCAAGCCCCTCTCTAAAATAAACTTGTTGATGATGAGGAGAGGGAAGAATAAGAGCTTGACCCCGAAATTCATTGTATTGGAGACACCTCCCCTTTTCCCCATTTAACTCAATCTGCCTACGAGGAATTTCTTATGAACAATCAAATAAATGAGCTGAGTAAAGGGGAGAAATCCAATAATAGCAGTCCCAATAAATATAACCTCAGGTCAAAGAAGAAAGATGGGAAGTCTGACATCTGTAATCGGCCTCTCGTAGCAGAAAAGCCTGCTAAGCATGCAGCAAATACTGCCAATGAAAAGAAAGCTCAGAATTTCTCGCCATTAGCCAAAGACCATATCCCAGAGGTGAGAGAAATTCATAAGCCTCCCTCCTCCTTTAACTTCGAGCATGAAATTCAGAAAATCAGAATTCTTGTACCCATTTCAGAGCTGGTCAAACATGAATATTTCAAACGGTCCCTCTCTAAACTTTTGCAGCCCGAGCCATCCTGCCATCCCACAGACTCAGTGAACCTCCAAGATGAAAAACCAGTAGTCATCCTAGGTCCTATGGTAGAAGACAGAGATGATTCATCGCCTCCCTTTACAAATCCTTGAACATTCATGATAAGGTGTTGCATAACTGCCTAATGGATTCTAGGGCATCCGATAATCTCATGCCCAAAACTGTTATGGAAGAGTTGGGACTAGAAGTCACAAAGGCCTATCATGATTTGTACTCCTTTGAATCTAGGAGAGTGCAATGTCTTGGGGTCATCAAACATTTGGTGGTGACCTTGTTTCAGTTGCCCATGAAAAGTGTGGTCATGGATATCGTGGTAGTTGATGTTCCCCCCAAGTTAGGCATGTTGTTGTCAAGATCTTGGATTAAAAGGCTTGGGGGAACATTGCAGATGGACCTCATAGAAGAATGTACAGGGAAGCTCAGTTGGCCTACATCATTAGTGATGAAGTAGATCCCACCAATAATCCCATCTTTTCCCTTGATACTAATATGGGATCCAGCTTACTGCAACTCACTGATGCCCCTGAACCTCCTCTTGAAATCAGAAAGCCCATTACTCTTTGTGAAATCCCCCCTCTGATTACCTCTGTTTGGAAAATGTTCTTTGATTGAGTGTCTTCTAGAGAAGGTGCAGGTGCCAAAATAGTTTTTGTATCCCCTTCTTGGGAAACCATATCTCTATCTTACAAATTAGAGTTCGAAGCTACCAATAATGTGCCAGAATATGAAGCTCTTGTGTTGGGTTTGAGGACCGCAAGGGACATGGGCATCAAAGAGCTAGCAATGTTTGGGGACACTGAGTTGATTATCCAGCAGATCAGAATATTTATCAGGCCAAACACCCTCGGCTCAGGAGTTACAGAAATGAGGCTTGGGACCTCATTGACAGTTTTTTCCTAGATTTCAACATATCATTTATTCCAAGAGGAGAAAACACTCTAGCTGATTCTATGGCCATCTCAGCAAGAAATTTCATAGTCCCTCTGCCACCCAAGCTCAAGTACGATATAGAAGCAAAATATAGACCCTCTATACCTAACAATGTCAAGCATTGGAAGGTGTTTGAGGATGATCTTGAGATCAAGAGATTCTTGGAGACCGTTGAGGAATTTTCAGCATTGCACATCGATCAAGACCATGTATCTGAAGCCAATCCTTATGTCGGTGATTTTATGAACAAGATCGTTGATGATCATATTGTTCAGCTTCCCAGCAATCATATTCCCAAAGGACTAGCTCCTTTGGAAAGGCTATTTGACAACAATGATGTGGCAGTAAAGGGTAAAATCCCAAATGATAATGTTGATATAGCTGAGTACAACATTGGCACAGAAAAGGAGCCAAAGTTTATCAAATTGTCAAGCAGCTTGACAGGAGAACAGAGGACCAAGTATGTTGAGTTGTTAAGGGAATTTGTTGATGTATTTGCTTGGACCTATGAAGACCTCAAAACATATGACACAACTGTCATTGAGCATAAGATTCCACTGAAAGAGGAGGCCAAGCCCTTTAGGCAGAAGCTGAGACAGATTAATCCTATGTTGCTTCCTGTCATGGAGAGAGAGGTAAAGAAACTGTTGGATGCCCAAATCATTGTCCCTTTGAGATATTCTGAATGGGTGGCCAATCTGGTCCCGGTGAGAAAGAAGAGCGAGGAGATCATACTTTGTGTTGATTTTAGGAACCTGAACAAGAGCTCAAAGAAGGACAATTACCCTCTACCAAAGAAGGAACACATATTGTAGAGGGTAACAGGTGCGTCCAGAATTTCAATGATTGATGGTTTTTCGGGTTACAATCAGATCTTTGTTCTACCTAAGGACAGGGAGAAAACAGCCTTCACCTCTCCTTGGGGCACTTTCATGTATGCAAAAATGCCTTTTGGATTGATGAACGCAGGAGCAACATTTGAGCAAGCCATGGACATAGCCTTCATTGGAGAAAAAGATAAATTTGTGGTCATCTATTTGGATGACATAACAGTCTTTTCCATATTTGATAAAGAACATTGTTGTCATCTAAGGAAAGTCTTCCTAAAGGGCAGAAGGTTTGGCCTATCCCTGAATCCTAAGAAATCTATGTTTTCCACGAAGGAGGGAAAATTGTTGGGCCACATAGTATCAGCTGAGGGGGTCAGAGTCAACCCCGGCAAAGTGGAAGAAATACAAGCTTTATCAATCCCAAGGTCCAGGAAAGAATTCCAGTATTTTCTGGGCAAGATTAACTTTTTGAGGAGGTTTGTTTCCTATTTTGCTGAAATGGTGAAACTCATAACAGCCATGCTCAGGAAGGGAAATGAAGTAAAATGGGTTGTTGAGTCCAGGAATTCTTTTGAACAGATCAAGAAAGCATTCACTGAAGCACATGTGCTTATCAGTCCTGATTACTCAAAAGATTTTCTGATTTTCTCTTTCACTTCTTTCGACACAGTGGCAGTTGTTTTACTACAGAAGAATGCAGAAGGGCGGGAGCAGCCTATTTCATTTTTCAACAGGGCATTAAGAGATGCAGAGGTCGGGTATGACATCATGGAGAAGCAATCCTATGCCTTCGTGAAGGCTCTAAAGGCCTTTAGAGTCTATGTCCTGCAATCAAAAGTTATCGTGTATGTCCCTTCAGCTGACATGAAGGAAATTCTCATCCAGCCAGACATAGATGGAAGGAGGAGTCGACGGATTGCCAAAATCCTCGAATTTGACCTGGATATAAAGCACACCAAATTGATTAAGGGTCAAGGTTTGCCCAAGCTGTTGGCTGAATCCAATTGCAAGGCTTTGGGGGTAAGTTTCATCCATGAATGCTCATAAAATCAGCAAGTTGAACTGTTTGATGCAAATACTTAGGCAGACCCCCCATTAGCAAGATATCCTTGGTACAAGGATGTCATATATTTTCTACAGAAATTGCGGCCACCTGATGGCATGCAAAAGAACAAGGCAATATATTTAAAGCTCAAAGCAATTAAATATTGCCTTTTTGATCAAATCTTATACTGGAAAGACCCCCTGGGGGTACTACTGAGATGTTTAGAACCGCTAGAAGCACAAAAAATCATTTCGGACTTCCACGACAGCTTATGCGGGGGGCATCGCTTCTGGAGAATGACAGCCTACAAACTTCTCAGGGCTAGATACTTCTGGCCCACTTTGTTCACTGATGGTTGCGCAAAGGTCAGAGCCTGTGCTAACTGTCAGAAATTCTCAGGAAGGCAACAGCTAAAGCATATGCCATTGAAACCTATGGTTGCTTCAGGACCCTTTCAACAACGGGGCCTAGACTTCATTAGGGAAATTCATCCTGCATCAAGTGGTCAACATAGGTGGATCTTAACTATGACGGACTATTTCACCAAGTGGATAGAAGTTATCCCCACGAGGAGCGCTTCCCACAAGGTAATTATCAGCTTCCTGGAAGGCATCATAGCAAGATTTGGCTATCCAAGCAGAATTGTCACAAATAATGCCGCATCCTTTAAAGTTGAACCAATGATCTGATTCTGTGAGCAGTTTGAGATCAAGTTGATTCACTCTACCCCATACTACCCCTAAGGCAATGGACTGGCAGAATCCTCTAACAAAAGCATCATCAAAATCATTAAAATATTGTTAGAGGATAACAAAAGGGCCTGGGATTCAAAGCTCAAGATTGCTCTATGGGTTGATAGAGTGACAAAGAAAATATCTCTTGGCCTCTCCCCATTCCAGCTTGTCTACGGAACAGAAGCAGTGTTTCCCTCTCATCTGGCCTTGCCCATGGCAAGATTCTTTCAAGATCACCTGGGTGAGCCCGACGATATGGTCAGAAGAATCCATCAACTGGTCAAAGCGCAGCAGGTAAGAGAGAAACTCCTTGACAAAGCACATGAACATCAGCAGAAGACCAAGCTGGCTTTTCACAGAAAGGTGTGAAAAGAAGGTTTCCAACCAAGAGATCTAGTCTTAAAGTGGGATGCACCAAAATAGGACAAAGGCAAGCATACAAAATTCGAGGCCTTATGGATCGGTCCCTTCAAGATTTATGAAACATTCCCGAAAAATACTTACAGGTTGTAGAATCTCGAAGGTGGTGAAATTTTCAGTGGCACTGTGAATGGCCACTTCCTGAAAATATTTTTTGTGTAAAGCTGCAATCGGCTTTCTACCACTGTAAATATCGTTCCAGCTTTACTCTTGTTTCTTTTTGTCTTTTTATCTTTTTATGACTAATAGACTCCATAACCCAACAGCTAAGGCACCTGGATCTACTTGTTCTTGGAAGCTCACAGGGAACATGCCATCCCCTATGGAGCCAAATGTTATCACATAAGTTTTCAAGGCCTATAGGCATGTGTCGAATTACTCGAGTCTGTGTCCATGCCCTATTTTCCTCCTTGTAGCCACCAGAGACATTCTTGTTGCCCTCTCCGTTGTCAACATATTATTTTCCTCGGCCTCTGCCACTAATCAAGTGTCTCCCCACACCTCAGCTATTCATCCAAGTCTCCATATTCACAGGTCGCAGCACTTAAAATGGTCTAATACAGACCCAAATCAAGCGAGCGCGAGAATCAGAAGATCAAGCGTCACAAAGTGTTTCAGCAGGAATTGTGAAATTCTGATTTGTGGAATAGGGAGATATGGGCCATCCAATCAAGAAAAGACGAACGTCGTCGAATTGACATCGACAATTTTTGGGGAATCGGGAATCGATATTTCAGGGCCCCTATCACCAAGCTTCCTCTGTGGCCCAAAGTCCCGAGGCCCGAACAGCCAATAAGGTTTGATCTGGACCATTTAACCAAAACGGGGCACATGGTGTTGGATTATCATGTTGCGAATTCGCAGGAGCAGGTGTCGGGATATTGAGACCAAAATGGAGCAAAGGCTCCTGGTACACGAAAACCTCAAAGCACCAATGAGTAAATCTTGGTCATTCGACCTCAAGGCTACGTGGCGTGCGATTAGGCTCGGTCGTCGTTTCGGCTACCGGGACTTCGAAAGTCAGAGGATCACTCCTCCCTTTGCAGTCGCAAATGTCGAAACACGAAATATGGAAGCGCCCCAGGGTTGGGCCCACGGTCCTGGCACCTGGTCACAGGGTAGTAAGGATAAACGGCGGCGGGCCAGTTGGATTTATGCGCTCTTTGAGCAGCAGGCGATCAGGATCTTCAATCTAGGACTGATCTGAGTTGTCCATGCAGAAGCTCAAGATCACAGCCCCAGGTCCCTTCAAGGATGGATCTGAGACAGGAGTTAGCCCCTAGAGCGTGATCATGCCCTATGCATGAGGTCTCGGTCACCGCCATGAAGAAATAAATTAATGGAGTTTGGGCAGGTTGGTGAAACCTCGGCTCAAGCCATGAATGGAAGGTGTGAGGGGGAGTCTGAAGCTTTCAGCCCATGGTACTCTTGTGTGCAGGTCCCCCTGCAAGAGCCATGCCGATCTAATGTCCCTGTCAGACAAGAATATCATGCACACGCTAATTTGGAATTTAATGGCTCAGCTACTCTCCTGCTGGAGGGGGGCGAATTGCTCTAAGTATAAATTTAGTCAGTTTTGTATTTTTGTAGGTATCAATGGTAGAGTTAAGCTCCCGAATGTAATTTTTTTATGAAGCACTAGTTTTCCTGGCTATGCATTTGTATCTGAGACTTCATGTTTAATGAAAGTCAGCTTATTTCCATCCCTCTGTAAACAGTTGTGTTAAAACACTCGGAATTGGAGGATCCAGTCGAGGGTACTTGTGTTGTTGTGATGTATGTTTGATCATAACAATATTATTACCAGTTTTAAGCAGTCTTCCATGTTGTCCTTTCCTTCTCACATTAAATAACTTGGAATTGGAAGGTTCATTCGAGTTGTTACAGTAGCCATAGTGATGAAGGTTTGATCACTATGTTACTGTAACTGTGTCATCCTAGCACATTTCAATGTTTTGTTCTTTCTTCTACATGTTGCTGGAAGGCCTGACGCCTATAGCAGTATTGTTCACCATTCTCACCAAGTCTTCCCTCTGCTCATTTTAAACTCAAATTACTGATGGAAGTTAGATCAAGACCTCCTCTGTTCATGCATACCCTGGTCCATTTTTGTGAGTTAAAACGATATTGTTATGAATTTACTTACATTTGATCACCCTTTTAAAAACAAATTGTGACATATAAACTTATGGGTATCAAGCTTACTCCTACTTTAATCTAGGAGTGACTTCTGGTGCTAACAAAGAGCATTAAGGTATCTCTCATCATTCAGCATGAGGTACAAAGCGGGAGCTTGATTATTTGGAGAAAATCGGACGAAGAACATGTTCATGAACCAACGACCCTGTGCGTCTTTCGCGTGTGCCAAGTGCAAGCAGTACACAAAAAAGACCCTTTGAAAAGAAACCAATGAGGAAAACTGCTGACAAAGGTGAGGAAACCACCAATAAGGCTAATGGCCTACAAGACACTGCACGAATCCCAATGTGTGAATAGATGTCTTGCCGTCAAACACAACAAAACCACCCAATCAATGAACAATGATGAAGTGTCGATTGTTGGGTTCAAGGTTACCTATGAATGAGGAAAGTAGGACCATGGTGCATAATAGGACTACAACTTCATGTGATTCTTAGACAAATTGAGGGTATCGCCGACATAGGTTGATAGACATCCTTTGAAAAAGAGCATGAGACATATGGAAGACTCTGGCAGCATAGACTCAATGATGAAACCATGAGATGCAGGAGGCATCAATCAAACTCTCCATAGGGACTAGAAGAGTAACCAGTCGGGGGAGTAAACTCTTTGTAATGAGCTCATCTTCCTAAGGCCATGCTAAACCCAAAATTATGATGACAAGTGGACTCAACAACTTTTTTATCTGTTCAAAGGCGACACGACTACTGCCAATATAAGATAATACTCCCTTCTCGCCCGTCTTTTTTTGTTTTTTCATAGTCAAATGCATCCTATGATACAGAGGAGGAAACGAGTGTCGTAAGTAAGAAAAACTAGTTCCAGCAGTGGAACATACCTATGCTCAATGCAAGGGGGTGCATGCGGGAGATGGACACTCGGGGGAATGTTCCCTCCTAGGTATAGGGTGTCAAGTTGCAAAGGATATAAATGAGGCTCTTCTTGGTTGAGGATGCAAAATTGTTGAGGCAAATGGTTTATAACGCAAAGAGAGAATCGGCCATAGGCTCAATACTGCAAGCAAGGGCATGAGATGCAATCACAACGTAACACCAAAAAATATCCCTTTTCATAATCTTAGTCTACTTGGTGTGAAAAAGAGATAAACTTGTACCAAATAGATGTCCTTTCAAATCCAATTTACGAGTGTGAAAGAGACAAGTTCACTCGACAATCTTTTGGCTTCTTGAAAACGAGTTGGAAAAGAGCTTAAATCAAACTCACCTGGGAGTCCTCTAGGTATAGGTCAGCATGTTTATGAGTGATAAATGAGGATCACCATAAAGTCGTGTATTAGCTATAAGGGACTCTCGGTCCTACAGAAAATATCTATGCATGGGCACCAAATGGACCAGAGGATCTAACTAGGGTACCCATGTTTGGTATGTCTCTACCATTTGATAATGACTTATCTTGTAGTAGATGGAGGGTTCTGTGTCACTAAAAAATGGGTTTGTACCTAAGGCATGCAAGTGATAGTTATAGGATGATGCAAATGTGTATGATGGAATGGATACCTATCCTATATGTTGGGTAGTGAAAATACATGTCCGTAGTTACGAACGGTCAACATAACGCTAAAAACCACAAGAATCCCTGGCAAAAATTACAAACACCAACTCAATCCACTGTTGTATTAGTCCATTAGGAGAAAATACAATCTAAAACTATGTAAAGTGGGCAAAACCTGCTATAAATAGTAACAAAAACCAAATTTTACTATGTCATTTGACTTTTTTACCCAAATAGTGAATTTTGGACCAAATTACCTCTGATCTTCAACTAGTGATTGCGGGAGCTTCGAGTGACGGAATCAGTGACCCTCTAGACCAAGTAATTCCTCTTCCCCTCCTCTTCCTTTCTAGTGGATTACATTTTGTATTTAGGTTTCAAATTTTAAGTTATTTAAGGTGCAAATTAGAGATTTAGGTGTACGCGTGCTACCATTCATCGAGTCATGTATACGCGTGGTTATACGTGGTTTTTTAAATGACAACCAGTGTATACTCAGCCTTATACACGAATGTGAATGCGGCAGCCTGCGTGTATGTCCGTAAACAAAGTTTTTGATGGTTGATAACTCAAAAAGTGATGTTTCTCTGACGGGATGGTGCTAGAATGGAGGGAAAGGGAACATGAGGAGGTAGATGTTGTTGTGGAAAGAGAACTGGGGACCCAAATGGCCTTGAAAATATCCAGGTTATACAAGTTTTGGGAACTCAAAGGGATGAGGGCCCAAGTAAGGTTGCTACAATTACTCATGGATTACTGGGATCCAGACAGTGAAAGCTTCAACCTTGATAGGCAACCATTAAGGATTGAAGTCGAGGATATATATTTTTTGACAGGGTTGTCATTTCAGGGTGAGGTGGTGAACCTGAAAGCCTGGGGAGCTGGGAGCAATATGAAGATAGAAGATTACATAGATGCTCATTGTATAGAAGAGACCGAGAAGGTCGGGAGTCAACTCCCCATCTGAGTGATAAACAATCTAAGCCTCAAGATTGTTGTCCTCATTTTGACCCAGATCACAGGATTGGCTTCGTTCCACCAGGAATCGAGACCACTTATGTTCTAGTCCGTAGAGTATTTGAGACCCATGTTGTACGATTGGTGCACCTCGCTACTGGCTAATATGAAGAGCCAGTTGACATAATGCAAACAGGGTGACAAGAGGAACTTCGGGTTTGCATCCATCTTGTGTAGCTTTTTCTTCGAGAAGGTTTTAGGTTTGGGACCTAGAGTTGAGATCATTCCTCAAGGACCTCACGATCCAGCCATGGCGCGGTGGACCGAGGTGATGAGATAGCAGGTGGGAGGTAGGGTGCCCACACCCTACAACGATGATTTCTTTTATTGGTGGAGACAACAAGTCATTGCTCTAGATGACTACCCCTATGTAGGGATCGACTTCACAGGGGACCCTAATATGCCACTACCACCAGGGACCGCCTACAGGGAAAAAGGTATGTCAAAGTTTTTAAATATTTCATTTTTTTTATTTTTTTATAGCAAAACAAAAGATATTTTTGGATGACGTTTAAGTACTAACTAGACACGTGTGTGACACAAACGTAGGTCTGCGACGGCTAGACGGGCTTCGATGACATCGTCGGAGGCATCGGGGAGATGAGGCAGTGGGAGGAGAAGCAGAGAGAGTCCTTCAAAAGATGCAGGGTAACCTGTCTCGTTTGACATGTAGGATTCTGATGTTTCATGTAGAGGATCTATCGGAGGCCATGCAACGGTAGCTGGTTGGTGTGCCTAGAGCTTGGGTGCAGCTCTTTCGAGGTCTCTCAAATGCCGTAGTTTGTTATCATGACACACATTCGGCGCCACAGGCGTAGATGTCATGGATTTTGTATTATCGACTATATATGTGTATTGAGGGTGTTGACCCCAATTTTGTACTATAAACATCATATTTTTTGAAATATATATAAAACATGGTTCTTCGGCTTTACTTATATTACAATGTGTACATTGATGAAAATGTTTTATTTGCTTTAGTTATGTGACAAATGCCAATATAAAACGAAATTAGCATAAGCATCGGATACATAATTAGAACTCCTAGGTATGTGATAATAAGTAATAAATCAAATTGTCGTTCTAAAAGGCGTACCCGAAGGAATCATCGGAGTAATGTAGGATCGTGCACACACTAACTGTCGTTCAACTGACATACTACTAACTGCGAATCTAGGCGAACCTCTAAAGAGCGAATACCATGTGAAATGGCATCGCGCAAAAGTTCTATAACGGCGCTATATTCAGCCACATTGTTCATGGATGGCCCTAGGCATACACCACCTAAAGACACCAGTAGACCCTTAGGTGAGTAAACCACCCAAGTGGTGAAAGCCAAGTTCTGTGTATGATGAATGGCTCCATCTGCGAATCCTAAGTAGACCGAAGATTCCGTTGACATCTACCAACCAAGGGAAAACTCGATAAGCAAGCTAAAGACAAAAAATAAAGAGAAAAGATATATACACTAAATTAGATTAGTATATAAAGAGTTATGCCCAAGCTTGGGGCTCAAGCGTAATATATTTTCAAGTAGAGCCCATTCATGGACTTGGCCAACATGTTCCCTTCATAATCTTCTAATTCATAGGCTCCTTTTTCTAAGACACGTTGCACGATATAGGGATCGTGCCAAATGGGTTTGAACTTGCTAGCCCCCAGCGGTTCGTTGGGTTGATCATATAAAAGGACCATGTCACCCTCAGTGTACAACCGAGGACAGACAGACTTATCGTATTGGACCTTGACATGTCTTTTATTTGCCTCGATAGTCGTAGAGGCGTCTCGACACTGCTCATCAAGGCTCTCTATGTGTACGAGGCGTCGCTCGAGATCAGAAGTGTCAAGGAGGAGTGCGACTGCTAATATAAGAGAAGGGATTTTGCATTCAATAGGTAAGATCGACTCCACACCGTGTACTAACTGGAAAGGAGAAAATTTGGTGGCAGTCTTCATCTAGGTTCGGTATGCCCAAAGTGCGGGATATAGCACAATATGCCAGTTAGATTTGTTTTGGCTGGCAGTTTTCTGCAAAATGGTCTTGAGAGACTTGTTGATGTCCTCTACCTATCCATTTGCCTTGGGGTAGTAAGGGGAAGAATGACCATGCTTAAACCCTAGCTTGGATGCTAGCTCTTCCATCATTTCATTCTAAAAGTGATTTCCATGATCAATGACAATCTCACTCGGGATACTGAACCTGGCGATAATTTGATTGAATACGAAGAAGGCGACAGTTTTCCCATCGGATTTGACTGTAGGCATGGCCTCGACCCACTTATTAAAGTAGTCTACGACCACGATAATTTGTCGATGCCCCTGAGATGAAGTTGGGTTGCAATCCACAAATTCCACCCCCCACTTGGTGAAGGGACCGGCGGTAATGACTGGATGGAGAGGGGCTAGATGCGAGCGCATTTTTAGAGTGAACACCTGGCAGGGGTGGCACTTCTTAACCGCTTCAACGCAACCTTTAAAGATAGACAGCCAGAAATAACCGGCTCACAAAAATTTTTGGGTTGTCGCAAGCCCGGATAGATGAACACCACAAGCCCCATTGTGGCAATCGTTTAGATCTGACTTGTCTTCTTCGTGAGTTAAACAATGACGCAGGATATTGTCTATTCCTCAATGAAACAGAGTGTTGTCAACGATAATGTAATTCTTCGCTTGGTATTGTACACACCATCGGTCATCTCGCGAGAGATGCTGAGGGAACTTCAAAATTTGAAGATAGAGAACAATGTCTCCATACTAGGGGTCAGACGACAAGACAAGGAAAATGTGTTCATTTGCAAAAGAATGCACATGAATAACATCCTCATCCAATCGCGGGAAGTCAGATATTAACTCTGTAAAGACTAGCGATTTCTTGGATTTCGCAGAAGAGAAATCGAGATCGAATTCTTGTAAAATGAAAATCCATTTATTGTATTTTCTCCCTATGATATGCCTGGCAAGGACGTATTGAAATGGATTGACATCGACAACCACAAAAGTTTTGCAACGTAATATATAATGGCGTAATTGTTGGACTGTGTGGATGGCAGCCAAAGCTATCTTTTCAACGTGAGAATATTTGAGCTGAGGACCAACTAAGTTTCCACTAAGATAGTAGATGACGTGCTCGTGGAGCTCATCATCCTCCTGAACCAAAACCATACCAATAGTCTCTTTGGATGCGATGACATAAAGAAATTAATCCCTATTGTAGTCAGGAGACTTCAGCAGAGGCGTCAATACCAAGGCTTTCCTCAAAGCATTGAAGGATTCCTGGGCCTTCTCATCCCAGATAAAAGGGGTGCCCTTCTTCAAAAGACACATGAAACCCTTAGTAATATTGGCATAGTTTACTATAAACCGACATAAAAATTTAGCTTTCCCATGTAAACCTTGAAGTTGTCGAATAGTGCACGTCGGAGGCAATTGAAGTATTGCCTCAACCTTTAATGGATCTACCATCATCTCGGTCTCAGAGACTAAAAATCCTAGAAGACGTCTAGACCTAATGCAAAAGATGCATTTATGAGGGTTCAACCGGATTCTATAATGACTACGTCTTTCAAAAACTAGTCGAAGGTGCTTAGGGTGATCCACTCTCTTACGAGAGTGAGCAGCAAGATTGTCAAGATAAGCTTCGACTATATGCTTAAGATCATAGAATGTGAAGGTCATATCACATTGGAAGGTTGCTCCGACATTTTTAAGGCCGAAAGGCATCTTCCAATATGCAAAAGTATCCCAGGGACAAATAAATGTCATCTTATGTTGATCCTCGTGTTTAATTTGAATTTGGTTATAACCTCAAAATCCGTCCATGAAAGAAAAAACTTTGCTTCCCTCACACTCGTCGAGAATCTGATCGATGAAAGGTGTTGGGAAGTTGTATTTAGGATAGGCTTTGTTCAGGTCACAAAAATCCATGCATACACGGATGGTTCCTTGCTTCTTATTCACAGGAATGGGATTTGATACCCATTCAGTCAAGGGAACCGGGTAGATAAAGCCATCATTAAGCAGTTTCTCTACCTCTGCCTTAATAGCAGGGGTCTTCTGGGGATTGACAGCTCTAAGATGTTGTCGAATAGGCTTAGCATCCGGGTAAGTTTTAATCTCATGCTCGACAATTCGAGGGTCGATTCCTAGCATCTCTTCATATGACCAAGCAAATACATCTTGGAATTCCTTGAAGAGCTTGGTGTAGATCAGGATTTATTCTGGCAAACAATCTGCACCGATGTGGACATTTTCAATCTTTCCAGGGGTACGAGAGATATCGATTGTGATGGTAGGAGAGGTACTCACCATATTTCCTTCGGCATAAATGTCGTGCGTATCAAGTGGAACTACAGTGTGATCAGCTATCTCACTCAGGGTAGATCGAAAGTCATCTTGTTCGATTCTATAAAGCTCTGGGAGAAAATAAGAGTGATGATGCATATCATCCCAAGGTTTGTCAGAACCATTCATGGCCTCGATGATAGCTTCATCCGAGGGAAAATTCTCATCGAGGCAATCATGTGAACAAGACGATGAAGTGGCCCACAAGGGCTTAAGAACAGGATCCTCCTCGTCCATCTACGAGCTAATAGGATCGGGATCGACGAAAGAGTCAAGAACATTTTGATACACTATCTTCCGCACTGGGGCTAGCATACACAAAGGATAACTAGTCAACCGTCATGATCTTCCCATCATGAGGGAAACAAAGAGTGCGGAAGATGGACGATACGACGACAATCATAGCATAAGTCCAAATGCATCCTAGTAACAAGTTATAATCGAGGGCCACATCAACCACCTCGACATCCACCTCTATCGTCTTCCCATGTAACTGGAACAAAAAGGCAGGAAGAATATCGTGAGGGTGGAAAGAACGATCATAAAAAAGAAGTCAACATGGTCGGAGATTGAGAGAGAGTTGGAGAGTCGAGAGATTTCCAAGAGATCAGATAAATCACACATGTTGCAACGCCTTCATCAACAATCCCACGCTTGATGGTATACTTCGAGTAACCCATGTGGATTTGGAATGCCGCATGGTAAGGAAAGCGAGGCTTCACATCTGTGACGTCAAACTTGATAACTTTCGAGCCACTGGGGTCTAAAGCTCCTAATGTAGATAACAAGGCATTCCTCTGTGAAGGACACATCTAGAGTACCTCTAGGGCTGACATCACACAAGGAGTTTGACCCAGGTCCTCAACAATAGAGTAATTATGGGCGGCTCTAACATTTGGATTATGGGTAGAGCACTTGATTACTCCTTTCGAAATATGAGGCGGTGGCTCTGGTTTTTCGATTTTCAAGGGTGTCTCTGGAGGAGGAGGAGATTTTAGACCAGGTACAGTTTGTAGAGAACTGTAATTGCGAGACCAAGTGGCTACTTTAACCTGAGAATTGACCATATTGATGCACAAACAGTCACTGTCTTGTGCCAGTGGGTTTTGACTCCCACCAATAACATTTTTGGCATTTGAGGAGCTCGAGGACATGTGTTGGTTATGTGGAAAAGGATTCGTCGACATGACGGGCGGTAGAGATAAGAGCCTCGTAGCTTCTGCGATTTTGGGGCATAAATGAGTAAGATGATCGTCTGTACAAAGATTATAGGGAAATTTCACCTTACACCTTTCTTTCTTGCCCTCACCAGCATTGTTATTCATCCTCTCATTATTACCATTGTCTTTGGGTTTATTATTATTCTTCCCACCCTTACGATTATTATTACGTCCTTTCTTCTTATTCCCACCTAGTTGTTGGTTACCATTTGGGTCGGTCGACGATTGCATGGAATGTACATCTGTCAACTGAGTGGGGTTGGAAGACTCAGATGAAGCTGGCCCTCCTACAGACTGGTTTAGAGACAATTATTTCAAATGTCTTATCACCGAGTCTGTGAATTTCACATTGGAGGAGCCCACAATGCCATCGGCATGAGGTCCGAGCTTTTGTCTAGGGTCATAGTTTGACCTCGGTGCGTCCAAAAGAATCTCGTATAACATCCCAGACTGAGTGTATATAAGACCTAACTGTTGCACTTTGAAGATTGTTTCTTCCTCAGATGTAACCCTGGATGTAGCAACATCCTTCGAAATAGGAGTCTGTAAGGACTTAAGGAACCATTCTAATAGGAATTATGGGGGTATGCAGGTCTTGATCAACCTCTTCTGTCTACGCCACTCCTGGATGTGATATGAGATATGAGTGACTTTGTCCTGGCGTAAGGTCGACAGAAGTTATAGGCCAGCATCGTAATGAACAAGCAATTGGAAGTGGTTAAGGAAGAATAGCACCATATGACTAAAGGTCCCATATGGCCCCCTAGGTAGCTCAATATACCATTTCACGGCAACCCTTGTGAGGGTGCGTTGAAATAATCTTAACCTAATGGAATCATCATTAAGGAATTCGAAGAGCACCATAAGTGAAAGGTGGTAACGTGATCACCGGGGTCCTCGCCATTCTTTCCTTCGAATTTTGGAATATCTGAAGGAAGCTTGGTGGGAACAGGGGGCCATGTAGGATCATGGCACAGAGGGTCATTCATCAACTTAGACAAGTCTGGCAGGTTGAGCGTGGCCAGAAAAGGGAGGCAGGGTTGCGGCATCTGGCCCCAAGCTCCCTGGAAAGATTGTGTTTGGGGAATTAAAGCCCATCCAGGGTTTTGGTAAGCACCATGGCCTTGTCCGGGATTGTAAGACCCTCCTCTAAGATGATTCAAAAGAGGTTGGTTGGGCATCATTCCAGTAGGAATGTTCTGATGAGGGTTATAAAAATTGCCCCCAACCGGAGTGGCTCCAGGTTGGGGGTTGCCCAAGGTGTGAAACTGACCTCCTCTGGCTCCAGGTTGGGGGTTGCCCAAGGTGTGAAACTGACCTCCTCTGGCTCCAGGTTGGGGGTTGCCCAAGGTGTGAAACTGACCTCCTCCGGGTGTGAACCCGGAGGATAAAGGTGGATTCGTCATGCCAAACATGTTGGTCGGAATCGGCACTGAGGAGGTGAGCGTAAAGGATGGAACTTGAGCAGAAGCTTGTCCGCTAGGTTGGTTATTCCACCCAGAAGCAAAAGGATTAGACCGGAGGTTAAAAGAAGGAATGCCTCCCACGATAGGAGTCATTTGAGGGATCTGAGGGCCACCAAATGAGAACAAAGTACAAGGAGGAGTTGTGCCCCCAAGTCCAATGCTAGCATTAGGGCCAGTGGCTAGGATGGAGTTTGAAAACTGCGAAGTGAAATTTGGCATACCATAGGGAAAAGGACTAGAGGCCATCTGTATGGACTGAACATTATAGCCTGGTGAGTGAGCAAGAGACCCAAAATGGGTTCATGGAAATAGGTTGAGTATTCACTATAGGACGGGCAACATTGATGATAGGTGCCTCCGGCACCACAACCATTGTGGTTGCAGAAGTTGAAGGGGTGCCACTTACTATAGTAGGTATGGGAGTCGAGGGGCTCCCAGTATCTTGATGACTCAGTTCAGTAGTCATTCTTGTAGAATCACAAGTCTGATAAGTGGAGGTGTGTGTACCACATTTAATAACTCTACACCTTTTAGAAGGCAAAGACTCAAAATGCGGTGGTAACTGTAAGAAGCGGCGAGACCGACGGGGAAGCTGGTCTGACTCCACAATGACTTAAGATTCAAGATATAAAAGAAAATCCTAAGGCAAACTAGTAATCAAAGAGCACACCAAAAAATAATCAAATGACCAATATGCACACAAACAAGATAAAGTGGTTGAAAGGGGCCTCCCTCCCTAAAGTAGGTATGCCTCACCCATGAGGGGCCTAAGACTCCCTGCTAAAGATCGAAGGTATCAAAATCAGTTATAAGGACCCTTGTGGGCTTACAACCAGTCGATCAGATCCCCTCGAAGAGGTAATCCTCCATAAAGGTTGTGTTTTGTCTGACCCTTATCTGACCCAATGTACCTGCAAAATAACCCCTGCAATTAACCTATGTGGCACCTAAGTCAAGCAACTAAGCAACCAAGGTATAACCGATGCACAGGAAAATAGTCGTAAGTCAGTTCCACTATATTGGCCGGGTGGCAAAGCCCGAAACCTTGAAATCACCGCCTCTCATGGAGGTAAGGGAACTAGTAAGATCCACATATACGAATAGATCCCTAGAAATATATCTGACGCTAAGAAGGTATCGTGGGGATATCCCTTCAACCGACCTCACACGACCTCGTGCTTAAATCTGCTGTAAGTGGATCCTCCTGATATTACCGATTATACAATGGATTTCTCCACTCCCTTAGTGAGACACATACATTGATTTGATAGCCTTGGAGAAGTTTACTCACAAAATCTTATTCCAAGGCATTAAATCATAAGCTAGTTTGTGCACCCTAGAAAATAAAATCGTTACTAATCAATTTTAAATTATAGCATTAATTTTAATGGCCTTGCTAAAATAAATGAATATGAATACAATGCAAAGTCCTAACTTCAATTTCCAATAAATGATATGCTTCCTAAAAATGCAATTTTCAATTCAATTATGCAATTCTAAATAAAAATGCAATCTTTCTTTACATGCACTAAGATAAATGACAGATAAGATCAAAATGCCAATCAATGTAAAATGCTTAATATTTTTGTATTTCCAATATAAGAAGAATGAAAATGAAAGGACTGAACAACAACTTGATATAAAGACTCTACTGTGTATAGACAGAGACAACCTAAGTAGGATATCAAGGAGCAAAACACCCAGCCCAAGGTGTAAGGACAATCAAAATGAAAAGATGATGAGAAAGGCACCGCCCAAAAATTCAACCAAACATAGGTTTCCTGTCATTCCACAGACACTTAACAGTTACTACAGAGACCCAAGAAGACTCAACAATGATGCAGGAGCATCTCTCCACGTCAGCCAGCCAGCCAGCCAGTCGCGTCAAGCGCATGCATTCAAGGCTGAAGAGAGGCGCAGCCCTCGACTTCAATTTTGTAATTGAATGTAATTAAATGTCTAGGTTGTTGAGCCATAAAGCCATTCTTTTGTGCATGCCTTAGAGTAGGTAGGCCTTTAATGTTTGTAAGGCTGAGATCTATATCTGATGCTGGACTAGACAGCCCATTCAATGTAATTGAATAGGGTAGGTGACTTTGGAGGGAAGAGCTCGAAGAGCCCCCTCAGGTAAAAGAGATTTAGTATCTCATTTTGAAAAAGAAGATAGGAAGAGAATCTATGAGTAGAGAGCAGAAGGGAAGGAGTCGAGACCTTGTTACAAGACGTGCTCAGGAAGACCTTGTAAATACATGCATTTGCCATTTTAATACAAACAGAAGCAGTTTTTCCTGGATGTATTTCTGTGTTGAATGAATGTTTGTGAGTGTTCTTTTATGCTGTAGATGTATGTTGTAGGTTTGCATTTGCAGGAGTTCTTGATTTCAGGCTTGAGAGGTTTTTGAGGCTTCACACTAGGAGGGTGTGACAGAACGCTGCGGGTTCTGATAGCCGTGCACAAAGGATGCATTTCTGAACTCTGTGGAGTCAGACAAAGACGTGCCAGGTGGGCACAGAAG
Organism: Picea sitchensis; assembly: GCA_010110895.2. Classification (NCBI taxonomy): domain Eukaryota; kingdom Viridiplantae; phylum Streptophyta; class Pinopsida; order Pinales; family Pinaceae; genus Picea; species Picea sitchensis. The sequence goes on from SNQJ01S0035775.1 coordinate 50,518, forward strand.
CTGGAATCATCAACCCAGAAAAAGACCACAAGGTTGCTTAACACCTTGGAGGCAAGGTTGTGTATGAGAGACACAGTTGCAGACAAAAACTCTGCTGGGAGTTCTGTAGATATCTGCCAAGTGGGCATTGAGAACAGGCACCGGGTGTTGAAGAAGGACTTTGTTGTGAGTTCAGACAGAAGAACCAGAATCACTGAGGATTCTGAGAGCTCTGCCAAGTGGGCATTGAGCAGGTGCATAGGTGCACAGGAGAAGACAGAACTGCTGAACATTCTATGAGAAGATACTCTGCCAAGTGGGCATTGAGACATTGTGCAGACAGGCACAAGAGAAGAGAACTCTTTGAGTTTTGAAAGTTGGGGAAGAATCCACTGAGGGATCTTCACAGGGTTGCTGAACACCTGAAAGACTCAGCAAGAGGTTGCTTGAGTAGGAGGATAGACAGGAGGGCATCCAAATGTTCTCCACTTGTGGGAGAAGGAGGAAGGATAAAATCCCTTAGGGGTCTGAGTAATTGAGAACCTC
>SNQJ01S0035775.1:56716-83763 GCA_010110895.2 Picea sitchensis
GGCTAATAACCTAATATAAATTATCCTCTTGAGTCAACAAGGCTTCTAGGGTTATTAGCCACCTCATTAGAGTTTCCCTTGCTTCCCGGAGTCTTCTATTCTCGTCAGGTTCACACATGGAGGTAAATACCTCCGCAACTATCATAATATTAACACACTCTTTCCTTGGTAGAATAAGACAATATTAATGAGATAACATGGACCAAGGGAAAGGGTGACGAAAATCTTCCTAGCAATCACAAGGACAACATTACACAAGGCAGTGACGAGACGTTACATTTGCACGAAACATTCAGAAGGGATAGTGCTTTGATAGGACCCCACCCCATCGTTCTGGAGCAAGAAAGAGATACAAGTTGGAGTGATTATCCTAACGATGCCTCAGACCTTTTTGAAGACTAGGATGATTTTTTTTCTACACAAGAAGATGACAATTTGATAAGGTTTAGAAGGAAAGGAGTTGGCTTCGTCAAATGGAAAGGGGATGATGAACATCTGTTGACTAAGCCAAACCAAGAAGACGTACTAATTACAGAACCCCACCCCCGTCCCCAACACAATACATAGGAGTACACAAAGAAGTCGATTCTGAAGAAGGGGACTACAAGCAAGGAGATTTGGTTTTAAAGTGGGATACAAAGATGGGGGAGCCTAACAATATTAAGGGATGCACAAAGTTTTGGCTTGGACCTTTCAGTCAATAATGCCTACTATCTATCCACGTTGGAAGGAAGAAGATGTCCATTATCGGTTAGTGGACACCTCCTCAAACCCCATAAAGGGGTAAAGACTTGACTTCACAGGTAAGTACATGTAAGTGAGGTAGGCATTTGCATTCATTGTATATACCATCTGCATATCATGCTAGAGTAGTTGTATTTCCATTTGTATATATGATTGCTTACTTGTATTTCATTTACTTATATATGAGTCAGGGGTGATATCACCACCCCAAGAGATTACTAATCATTTTGTTGAGATCTAGCAGGTCATGGGTCATGCCAGAGATGTCGAGGTTCTAATGCACTCTACGGTGAGCACATGTCCCTGAGTTGGAGCCAGATGTTATCCCCTATCCTAGAGATAACCAAGGAGATTATGTCTCGAGGCCCACATGTCCTAGACATGGAGTACTGAGAGCCATATGACTTGAGCTTGGCCCTGGATGGCCCATCGTTTCTTCAACACCTCCCATCTATCTGCAGTAGCAACATCCATCCCATCGACCTCTTTCTGAAGTAGCGGTGTGTCTTGTTCCATGAGGTAATGACTCCGGGTTTCATGGTATGTGTCACTTTGATTCTCAAAACATTTGAATATGTGCATTGAATTCTCTTTTGTTTCATGACATTTGATTGGAAATTATGCCCTTTGACTTGTCCATACCTAGGGGGGATGACAAAATTCTCTAGTAAGTTGATTCCCTTAGGGATTAGTTTCCACTGGGTGAGTCTATGAAACTTCATCGTCCATTCCTTCCATACTTACCACTTTTCATCATTATTCGTCTCATTTATCCCCTACATTGGTTCAGGCATTGGGTTTTCAAAGATAGTAAGGGTTGTACCTTGCCTTGTGGGAAGAAGGGGCTAAAGGCCCAGAGGGTAAAAGTAGCTAGAAAAATTTAAAATCCAATATGAAACCTTGAGATGCTTCACCCAGGGATTCCTGAGAAAGCAATAAAAGGCTTCTCAACAAGAAAAGGAGACCCGTAAAATAAAAATAAAACTCAAGGCCTAGTTGGTGGATAGGAGGTCTCATTATGAGTCGGCCTATTAGGTCCATGGGCATGTAGCAGTATGAAACTACTATTCATCCGGTCACCAAGCCAGGGTAGTGGCTCTTGGTGGCATAGCCAAGAGAAAGGGGGTCTGATCACGAGCCAACCTTCTCATTTCTGTGAAATGCTTGTGGGTAACGTTGTCACCACTAGTCACCACGCCAGGATAGTGTCCTCCAACTATTATCTTGAAAGAAAGATAAATAATACAAATATTAAAAAGGCATTGAATGGGATAGGAAACAATGGCATCCATGACAAGGTGCAACTCGCCCTCTACAGAGACACCCACATGTAAGACCTACATTTCCCTGTTATCACTGCAACCCTTACCCAAACATTTCCTACACCATCTCATACATTTACATGACCTAGATTGGTATTCACCTGGGAAACACCCCACACCTAAGGAGGATTATCCCAATAGGCCATCTCGATACCCTCTCCAAACCTGGCCTGTTAAATAACATAACGTCTTTGAGCATTTGTCTGGGTAAAGGGGGGTTTTATGCACATGTTTGGGTAACTTGATTATTAGATGTGATTGACATTGGTATGATCCTTGTGACTTATGAGCTCATGGAGGGTGTACTTGTTGTTGCTACAGAAACATGCCCAACGGAAAAGTACATATGGGGAGATGATTAGTTCGGACCTCCATGGGGGGCTAAAATCCCACCAGATGGATGTTGTGACCCCAACCAGGGGCAGAGGGATACAAGAGGCTTGCACCAAAGAAAAAAGAGGACATCCCACTAGAGGAACTTTATCAGGCCTAGACCTAGGGTTATTTCCCTCCCACCATGATGTTGGCCCTTGAAGGCCCATGGCATCATCATTTTGAGCCTTGACGTCATCTAGTTAAGGTTTTGGCATGTGTGGCAGCTTTTGAGGCCTTTTGAGGCCTAACGTTTCACTTTGGAGGTCTATCGTTCCATGAAGGAGCCTAACTTCACCCTAGGAGGGGCATGATGTCATCCCTAAAAGACAAAATTAGGGTTTTAATTGTTGATTTTATGTAAAACAGGATTTTTTATGTAAACTGGCCATGTCAGTCTTTTTTGACCTAAAATATAATTAAAGGTCACTTTTATTGTATAAATACAAAGTTAATACTCTCATTGTTTCATCATCTTTCACTCACACAAGTGTGAGGTCCGAAATTTGGCCCTCTTTAAGGGTTATTGGTTGAAACTAGTGGTGCGCAGTTCTTGAAGGAGGCAAATTTTGGTGTTTTTTGGCTATTTTCTTGTGGAGGATCTTCAACTAGGGTGATTTGCTAGATTATTCTTGGTGAATTAAGTGGAAATTATGCATTTCTTTATTGTGAATGAATTCTATGGTTATTTTTACTTGTTTCATGTCTAATATTATGAAATTTCTAGCTTGAAACCCTAGGGGAATGACATGTGTTATCATTTTTTTCCCTATAATCTTCCATGTGTTAAAATCTCTTGAGAGGCACCTAATTTGAAGTAAATACTATATCCCTACCATTGTATCACTCTAGTAACCTTACTTCCATTTCCAATTGCATAATTTATTACATTTTGTTCAAGGAAAGAGAAAATTGTTGGGGCCTAACCCTTGTTACTTTCTAGCAATTTTCTCTTGGATTTTTGAAGCCTTGGGATACCAACACCTCTTTTATCCTCTCCATCCCTTAAACATATTATTATCATTTGATACATTTCATTTGAGAATTTTTTGTTTCCATTAGTGACTCCATTAACCCTAGAAAGGCACTAGACTACCTCTTACAAGTGGTGATTGAGCAAACAAACACTTATATTCTTATCCTTGAACTCTTTACTAACCTTTTCTAACCCTAAATTAGACTAACTCCTAAGATAAATTATTTTTGTAGAAAAACATTGCTACAACCATATAAACATATATTAATTTGGCACATTTACCTACATAACTCACACTAGAACCAATCAAAATCTAATTGTGATAATTGCTAGTGAATCTACTAGGTAAGTGCTAGTTTGTGTATGGTTTTCTCACACTTTTGGCCATTTAAACTTGTTGTTGTTACAAAATATAGCTACAACCATCTAACTGTAGAAAAATATTTACAAAAGTCACACTAAAAGCTAGCCTATCATTGCCAATTTTGCTTGTGACAATTTACTATTAATTTGCCTAGTTAAAGTCACCTTTTATTGTCTTTTTTTCAAGCAATTTCAAGGCTTGAATCTTGTGGTTGTTATAAGATATTAATTGTTTTTATAAACTGATGCATTTCTGCAAATTCATAATCACCTAGCTTATTTTATAAAAGGTTTACTGTCTTATGAAGTACTAACAATCATCTGGTGCTTGGAAAGTGCCATGTTTGCCTTGTTGTCTTGTTCTAGGCAGGTAAACAACACTGTTCATTTGCTTCATCTTTAAGACACAAAAGAAACCTCTTATTAGAGTGATTTGTGAGAGGGGAAGTGTTTCCTTGAGACTATTTACCTTAGCCTTCTCAAAGCCCCCAGGTCATCGAGGACGTCTCCCCTAGGGTAGCTTAAACATACTCCTAAATAGAAAGGGATCTCCTATTAAGGTGACAGTGATAGGTTATTCACAATTACGCAAATTTTGTACCCACTTTTCTTGGGCTTTTAGGGCAAGTACAAATTGTGCAATAACAAGCATTATTTTACATTGAGAGTCAAACCTTTCCTATAGATGAACATCCATGGTATAAAAATCTGGTGTATTACTTGCAATATCAGAAATGCACAAATGATTTAGATACTCGTCAAAGGAGAAGGCTTCGTCTTGAATCTTCCAAATATATTATTTTAGGAGAATTTTTGTTCAGGAGGTCTGTCGATCACATATTACTTCAATGTGTAAATAATGAGGAAGCACATAAATTGTTACAGGAAACTCATGGATCTTTAGATTCTGTTATTCACATGGGTGGTCACTTTTCTGCTAAAACTAATGCTTTTAAAATCATCAGAAAAAGGTTATTATTGGCCTTCAATTTTTCGAGATTCTTATAACTTTTCAAGATCTTGTGACAAATGCCAAAAATTCGTTGGGAAAGAACGTATTCCTGCCATGCCCTTGCAACCCTTCCTCCCTTATTTTCCTTTTTCGAAATGGGGTGTGGACTTTATCGGTCCTATTAATCCTCCGTCTTTAGCAGGGCAGGTTTTTATCTTGATAGCCACAGATTATTTCACTAAATGGACTGAAGTTGTCCCACTTAAACACTCACAGGATGAACAAGTAATTTCTTTCCTTAAAACTAATATTTTCTCCAGATTTGGAATTCCTTTAGAAATTATTACATATAACGGTCCCGCTTTCATTTCCTCTAAGTTGGGAGTCAAACATTTCACCTCATCAGCATATTAACCTCAAGGAAATGAGCAAGTCGAGTCTACTAACAAAAATCTGGTTAGTTTCATAAAGAGGCTCATTGAAGATAAGCCTCGTCGATGGCATACACTCCTCACTTACGCCCTTTGGGAAAATCATACTACTACAAAGGTAAGCTCATGTTGCACTCCCTTTCAGCTTGTTTATGGTCAAGAAGCTATTCTGCTTACTGAACTGGAACTTTATTCTCTACTGTTGATGCTACAGATCAAAGAATTAAATTCCTCAAATGTCCCTCAAAGGATAAATGCATTGTTAGCTTTAGAGGAACAAATAATGTTTTCCTTGGAAAACATAAAGAGACGACAACAAATTGTGAAGAAATATTTCAACAAAAGTGAAAAAGCTGTCAAGTTTAAAGTAAATGAGAAACTCTTGCTTTGGGATTCATCCCATGCTGACAGAGGAAGACATTCGAAGTTTCAAAAATTATGGTTGGGTCCTTTTAAAATCGCTTTTGTCCTGGGCGCAAATTCTTATCTTCTAAAAGACTTGGAAGAGCGATTATTTTCCTATAATACCAATGGTTCCCACTTGAAACACTACGTGGAACCAGTTTGAAGGATGAACGTTGCATGGAAGTCACTGTTGTATTATAGTTTTTTTTTCTCATTGTTTTGGTTTTGCTTTCTTGTTTTTCATTTTCTGTTGTTTCATTTATGTTGTCTTTTATTTTTTGTTTTCCTCTTTCTTATCAGAAAGAAACTTTAGATCAGTTTCACCACAACGATGTTATTATGTAAGTATTGTTGATCAATAACAATCAAGTTACATAATTGTCATGATGTTCCCCTTGTAGACATCACTGAAATTACTTTCTGATTCCAGATATGTTGTTAGATAGATGATTGGATTTTCATCCCTAGTTTCTGCTATCCCTTTCTTCCCTCCACCCTGAGATTCAAGAGAGCATACCAGAAAATTTTCTCCTTAAAACAAGAAACACTTTTATTGTGACCAATTGAATGTTATGCATACAGGAGCAAACACCCTCGTACGTAACACTTTTCATGAGCTATTCCCAAAGTCACGGATCATTTTTTCCCTTAAACCGCCTCACTCCCCCTGTTGCATAATCATTTTGTTAAATAATTCTTTGATCTACGATTCACCTGGTCTGCAAAAACTAACATTCTGAGTTCTTAATCTGTTGGAAACAGGTTTCCCTGTGGAGTCGCCAGTTTGTTGACACTTGAAAGTGAAACAATGAATACCATGCTCACAAATGATTGCCAAGCTTTAATATTTAACTATATTAATAATATAATAGTAGGTGGGACCCCCTTGCTTAACTTATGGCGCTATGATGGATGAGAAACGCTTATATTTTGTTTTCCTATGTGTTGGTAGTGTTGGCCCTTGACCAAGTTTTGGGAGCACTTGGTCATATTTGACCGTTTTTGGGACTTCGACAGCCTATCGAAGATGGAGCGCCAGACAAAGCGGAGATTGTAGAATCTCGACCCACTTTTGGGTCCCTTTTTGGGTATTGGGAATATGTAATGGGAAAGGGATGTTGGCCCGTGGGTTTACCCACGCTTAGGCCCATTTTGTATATATAAATAGAAGGATAGGCAAATGTAAGAATAATAGAGAAAGGAATATTGTATCTATGTGATATAGGCTACGTGCCAAGTGGGATCTATGTGATCAAGGTGTTGCTCATTCTATAGGCTTACGAAGCTTAGTGCAAGTCCCTGTGTGGAGATATAGAAGGACTTGTGTTGTAAGGAAAGGAACAAGGATCTAGCGAGCTGCACAGATCTTCTGTCCTATGCACAATAGGTTTTGGTGGCTCCGTGTTTGTAACCAATTGAAGACGCTAATAAAGAAGAAGAGTTGGTGGATGTAGCCCCAGAGTGGGGGTGAACCACGTAAATCTGTGTGTTATGCTTTGTTCTTTGATTTGATGTGTTTATCCCTGCTTTTGTAGAGTGCTTTGATATATTTAGATGGATATACTAACGCTTTGTGCTTCATTAGATGCGTATGAATAGTAGATTTGGTATGTATGAAGATGCTTAGTGTTGATCTACTGGATCTGATCCATTTTACAGTTGCTAAGTACTAAGATACCCTAGATCTAAGTGAATGTTGTGATGCTTTGTGTTATCTGTGAAGTATAATAAGGGTTGAATATTGATGAATGATCAATGTTAAGTGCTCTGTAAACAATATAATCACATACCTGTGTCCCAGCTAAGGTTGCAGACACCTGAGTCTCACAACCACCCCTGCTTCTACCTCGGGTGAGACTTCATCTGCTTCGCAGGTGTTTCCAAAAGGACTGGTAGTTAGGGTTTTGTTGGTGTGTTGTTGTAGCGTTGAACCCCGGGTCTGCCCCTGTGCCAACAAATGGTTAAGTTGTCGGGACCTAAAACTGTGATTGTTGGGAACTGAGGAAAAAGAAGCCATGTGCAAAGATTCGTCCTGAAACTGTGGAAGCTCTATGCGTGGATTTTTGCCCCAATGCGTAGTATTCCACTTGATCTGAAAAGCTCTATGCTAAAGAAAGAAGGCCAAATCTAAAGAAAAGAAGAAAGATTTGAACCCTTTGTGCTCTAAGAAAAGTAAAAGTGGAAGTTTCTGAAGAAAAGAGGTAAGATCTGCAGAAAAGAGGTAAGATCTGTAAGCTCAGTGGTCTGATAAAGGTAAGAGTAGTTAAAAGTTTTAGATCTGGAGGCTTTGTGCTCTGTAGAAATAAGATAAGTGAAAATTTTTGTTTCTAAGGTTTGGATCTAGGTATGTTTAATAGAGTTTATCCTAGTTTGAAAACTGGGGCACTGATAGATGAAAGAAGGTTTGATATGAGTACATCTGATAAGAATAGTGATAGATATGTTATACCTATGCATAGAAAAAACGTTTGGACTAACAAATGGATGTAGGATCCTAGAAAGAATTTTTTGCAGATTAGCTACCAGGATCCTAGTGCGCGGTATAGAAGAAGTTGGGGATCGTTTAAAAGAAAGAGAGGAGTGACCCTCCGTTACAGTTGCAGAAGACCTAGACATCTTGCTAAGGAATGCCCTGGCAGAGGATCTGGTTTCCTTTGTTGCAAAGCTATGGACCATGAGGTATTGGTTTGCCCTAGAATGATCGCTAGGCTGGAAGAAATGAATCTGAATCAGGAAAACCCTAAGGCAGATCCAAAAGAGACAGAACCCCAAAAAGAATCAGAGAAGGTATTGATACAAATGAAAGAGGCCCTGAATGACCACCGATATGTTAGACTATCAGAGATTTTCAAAGAAAAAGAATGCATTGAAACAAGAATAAGAGACTTCGACATTGATTCTATCCTTCATGAAGAGACACAAGTGAACATTATGCCAGAAAGAACTTGGGAAGCTATAGGGAAGCCTGATATGATCCCTTCATTAGGAGGAATAGGACTATTCAGAGGAAAATTGATGATGTTATGTGGAAATCTCGCTAAGATACCTGTGACAGTCAATGGAACTTCGACAAGGGAAGATTTTGAGATTATTAAATCCGTTGAAGACAATGCCCCGTTTACGATGTTACTAGGAAAATATTGAATTGATAGAGATCAAGCTAGAAAGAAGGAAGAAGAAGAAGTCTTAGAATAGAAGAGATAAGAGTTAAAAGATTTCATGACCCGAAAGATTGCATAGTTGATGGAAAAAAAGGAGAATAGATCGAAGCTACTTGACACTAGAAGCCCAGATATCGAAGCTACAGGAACATCGAAAGACATACATAAGGCTGACATTTCTACCCCAGATAAAGAAGAAGTGATACATTGGAATCCTAATAAAGGATCTCAGCAGCGCGAAGTGACTATGACCAAGGAAAATAAGAATCAGAATGGGAAGAAAATCACCGATACGAAGCTCACTTGAAAGAAGGCTAGGAAGCTAAGTAAAAAAAGAGCTAATATCAACAGGCTACAGAAGATTCCAGAGGGAGCCTCGCAGAAGGAAAACTTATAGAATTTGAACTTTGCCGAGATATCAGACCAGCAACATAGGCCACTTCATCGAGGCGAAGCAATATAGCCGTTGGAAGTCGATATAACCGCTCGATTGCCGCTCTGAACGGGTCGGAAAGCATTGATGGTTCGCCACTAGACCGTTAGACCGTGCCATAATGGACGGAACATGAGTTAATGACACCTCATACCTGTTGCAAGCAGACCATTGCTAAGTTTCTTATTTAGTCTGTCGCACCATGCATCGAGAATACTTTTGCTAACTGAGAATTTGAGCCTAAAGCCTGAGATTATTTTGCACTGTGATCATCGCCTTGTTCCCGTACCCCTCATCGAGGTCTCTTAATTCAGTTCACACCCAATCTAATTGACCCCGAGCTTGTATGTCGTACGAGCTTAGTGCTGCAGAGAAAATATTCGAAGAACTTTTGATTGACTTAATGACTGAGAGAGTCATTTCGGAGAGAGGGTTATCTACAAGAATCCAAGCAGTGTCGACAAGAGAACTGCAGGCCTCTCCTTACACTGCTCGCATCGGTCCATCCTGGCCAACCGATGAGAAACGGACAAAGCACAGAGACGACATCATGAACAACAAGCTTATTCCGCACACTCTACCGGCTTACCTACCACCTCTAAGAGGCACCATCAATCATGACAGTGTACCTCAAGACTTTGAGTATACTTTGATAACCGAGTACCTTCTGAAAGGGGTGCGCGCAGTTCGTGCTGACCAAGATAAGCTCGCAACACTGAAATTTAGTGACTTCAACCTTGGAGACCGGAAATCTTACAGCATGTTGGCCCCACATAAGTAATTGACCAGGACCAAAGGCAAGAATTCAAATATTATCCTGCATCCATGGACCTAGAACCTCACGCAGTCCACACTGCTTAATGTGATGAAGTTCCCGCACTTTGGCCGACACCAAGAAGTAAACGCGTGCGTGAAATTACTGTTGTCATGCTACCATGGAGGTTACTTATGGTTGAATCGTTGCATCACTGTGGATCCGACCTTGATCAATCGAATCATAGGGCTGAGCATGCAGGGCCCTGAAGCACAGGAGTTTTACCCTGGAAAGACCTCAGACCGAGCATTAGCCCAGTGAATCAAAGAAACTTATGGAGATGTAGAGAAGGGTACGCGAGGTTACAAGGTAGCCTCTATCCATAGCGACGCAGTGTGCCTCGCATGTCAGATGATCACAGGAAAGCTAGTTCACAAGAACCGGCCCACCCAAGTAACTAGATTCGTTGTTGACCTCGTCGGGAAGTGCGCAGAAGGACTATAGATGAATTGGGCGTAGTACCTTGTGAACCAGCTAGAGATTCATTGTAGAGGAGCGTAGGACCAAGTATATGAGTTCCACTTTAGCTAGCTTCTCATATTGATAGCTTTCATTTCATGGGAGATGCGGAAGGTGCGACCTTCTCGGACATTGAGCCCTTTGAGCCTTTAGCTACGAAGTTAAGTACCTTGTGGTACTCGAGTGATATGAACAACCAATGTTGTCTTCCACACCTACTACAATCAATTGAAGATTGTAATCCAGTCTACATCGTGCATCACTCTGAACACCCTCTATAGGTTTCGGTCCCTGATGAATTTCAGCGCAGACAGACACTTTATATACATCACAACGCACGCTGACGAACACAAGAATCAGTTACAGTCCTATTATAAGTTAACAGAAGAAGACTTGGAAGAAATCACCAAGGAGTGGTCGACAGACCTCCTCATCTCAGTAGACCCCATGGAGATTTTTGATATAGACAGTCCAGAACTTGTGCATGATACCCCTGGACCAAGCAAGACCAAGGAAGACCAAGAACTTCAAGATGTCAACAGTACTTCTATGAAGACCACTTCGATCTCACCGATGCGGGGAGGTGATGGTGGAGAGCCAGGTAACACAGAGGTCGAGAAAAATAAAGGCAAAGTTACACCACCTAGAGATGAGGAGGATCCCTCTAAGAAAAGAAAGGTTACCCCACCAAAGCCTCCGTCCAGGAAGAAAGCTAAGGCAACCAGAACCAAGCTTGAGACTGTTCTCACTTAGGATGACTTCGACTTCATAATCGCTACCCCGAACAATACTTCACTAGAGATAGCAGAAAACCAGGAAGTCAAGTAGGACGAAGTGTTCAGTCGCGTCAGTGACGAGCTTCAAGGAGTACAACAAGCAATATTGTCTAGCCATGCAGTTTCCACTGCACCTCTACCATCAGGAACACCAGAATTAGGTGATGAGACAGCCCAAATACATCGGATTGTTGATACAGTCGCAGCTTGGTTGGGACGAGCTCAAGAAGAGATAGCACAATCCACCCAAGCTTTAGCGCAAGTTCCGAAAGACCTCGAGGACCACAGAAGTATTGTAGAAAATGAAAAGCTCGCTCTACAAACAAAATGGGATGAAGAGAAAGCACCGCTACAGAAAAACAAGGAACAGTTGCTCGCAGAGAAACTCGAAGTACGAGAAAGGGTTCACAACGCACTTCACTCTATGACAGTCGTAGAAGTGAAAACTGAGGAACGAGTCCCACAGCAGGTAGCGCAACTCGAAGAAGTAATCCATCAACTTCAGCAGTGCATCGGAGATATGGAACTTTGTTCTGTGCCCGAAACTCCTCAAGAAATCAAGATCTAAGAGAGGCAACTGCTCGCAGCGCAGTTGGAAGAATGAAATCCCTTGCCTTAGAGTGTAAGCAGTTGAGCTCCAGGAGCGCTCAGACATATGAAAATCTCACAAAAAATCCAGAGTTACAGGCGTTGGAGTCGCATCTCCAGAAAACAAAGCAGCTAGCAGATATGTTACAGGTGCAACTGAAGGCCTTAACACCAGTTGAAATAATGAAGAGGTGTCAAGAGCAGCACACGGCCCAACAACAAATACACACGATCTAAACCAAAGTGATGGAAGTCTCTCAACAACTTCAACCAGTGCAAGAGAAGGCATGCCAGCTGTTCACCGAATTTGAAAGCCAAGGAGCAGAGCTTGAACAGGTCGTCATCACACCAGAACAAGGCCTAGAAGGGCCAGTCAATGACGCACTCATCCAGGATTTCACTGAGCAAGAGGTCATAGCATTGCAACAGGTCGAAGCATCTCCAGCCAAGCTCGAGGCATTTGAGGCAGAATTGCTCATACCAGAGTGACTCGGGACGAGTCACAGTTGAGTGTTGGGGGCCTGTTGGCCCTTGACCATGTTTTGGGAGCACTTGGTCATATTTGACCATTTTTGGGACTTTGACAGCCTGTTGAAGATGGAGCGCCAGACGAAGCGGAGATTGTAGAATCTCGACCCACTTTTGGGTTTTGGGAATATGTAATGGGAAAGGGATGTCGGCCCGTGGGTTTACCCATGCTTGGGCCCATTTTGTATGTATAAATAGAAGGATAGGAAAATGTAAGAATAATAGAGAAAGGAATATTGAATCTATGTGATATAGTCTACGTGCCAAGTGGGATCTATGTGATCAAGGTGTTGTGCATTCTATAGGCTTGCAGAGCTTAGTGCAAGTCCATGTGTGGAGATATAGAAGGATTTGTGTTGTAAGGCAAGGAAGAAGGATCTAGCGAGCTGCGCAGATCTTCTGTCCTATGCACAGTAGGTTTTGGTGGCTCCGTGTTTGTAACTGATTGAAGACGCTAATAAAGAAGAAGAGTTGGTGGACATAGCCCCAGAGTGGGGGTGAACCACGTAAATCTATGTGTTACGCTTTGTGCTTTGACTTAATGTGTTTATCTGTGCTTTTGCAAAGTGCTTTGATATATTTAGATGGATATACTAACGCTTTGTGCTTCATTAGATGTGTATGAATAGTAGATCTGATATGTATGAAGATGCTTAGTGCTGATCTACTGGATCTGATCTATTTTACTGTTGCTAAGTACTAAGATACTTTAGATCTAATTGAATGTTGCGATGCTTTGTGCTATCTGCGAAATATAATAAGGGTTGAATATTGATGAATGATCAATGTTAAGTGCTTTGTAAGCGATATAATCACAGACATGTGTCCCAGCTAAGGTTGCAGACACCTGAGTCTTGCAACCRCCCCTGCTTCTACCTCGGGTGAGACTTCATCTGCTTCGCAGGTGTTGCCGAAAGGGTTGATAGTTAGGGTTTTGTTGGTACGTTGTTGTAGTGTTGAACCCCGGGTTTGCCCCTGTGCCAATAGGTAGCAACACAGTTTTCTACAATTCATTTGTTTCAAATCATGGTTAAAATGTTTATGGTAATATTTGGTGGTTGGGTGATTAAAACATGGAGCTAAATGGTTTTGATGATCTCTCATGAAATATGATTATGTTGCCTTTTGGATGAAAGAATTATACTCCACTTTTGATTTTGATATTGTGTATTGTTCATGGCAAAAGTTTGGGTGATATTGACCCTTTCTACTATTATTATGCGCATTGGTTGAGTTGCAATTTGGTTGCGTTCCTAGAAAGTTGTCATTTGAGGAAATTCAATAGTGTCAAGGGGTGGCACACTTTGGACTATCGCGCACTTTTCAAAGTGTAATATGGCAAGATTGGATATTTGGTTGTATTAATGGTTTTGAATGTAGTGCTATGGTGAGTTGGTTAGTGGGCTTGGCTCGTACTAAGAATTGAATGAGGATCTGAAGGAAGAAGCGACGTGCAGTAAATGCACGTCACTCAATTTCCCCTCAAGCCCGTCACCCTAGTCATTCTTGCATTTTTGGATCTGTTAGTTGTTGTTGCTCCGCCTTGCCCAGTCGTGGAGGAAGTATACAACCTTGGGTTTTCTCCTTGCGCAATATTTTACAGGTATGATGTTTTCTTAATTTTCCATCCATGAGAATTGCTCTGCCCTTAAATCAAATGTTGGCTCTCGTTGCTCATGGTCTGTGTGATTCTAAAGTTGTTATGATGTTTTTGGAACTGTGTATTATGGTTGCTTCCTTGGTTTCTTGTGGTGGTTATTCTGATACTGTTGGCATTAAAAGGTTGGTCGTTGTGTCCTTGCTGTGTATAATTGTTCGCAGGGAATTTTTGAGTAAAAGTTGTGCTTTAGCCCACATTGCCATGGTTCTGTATTCAGGTTTGGCCTCTCTATTGAAATGGGTTACCCCAGTTTGCCTAAACTCTGGGCTTTGTGAATACCTCACCTATAGATTGATATTAGTGATCTATGTGGCTAGTATACCCGTGCCATATTTTGACCATGTGGATGTTTATGTTTATTATGATAAAGGATTAAAACCTTATGTGCCTTGTCTTGGAAAAACCCTCAGTTGTTAGCCTGCCTTCTTATGGACTCACTGTCATTGTTGCATGGCAAACATTATACATATATCTTGACATTGCTTACCCTGATTTTTATGGGAGCACTATTCATATCATTTTGGTTGGGCACAGGTTTTTATTTGGTCGCTCATTATGTTGTGTTGAAAGAAGTGTTGGGTTCACTTGTTTTTTGGAAGTTACAGTCTGCTATAGGAAGCTCATAAAGTAAATAGAAACGTTGTGAATTCTTGTTATACTATGAAAATCACTATGTGAAGTAAGCTTTCCTTGCTATGCAACTGCCAAACCCTCTAGCTGAACAACCCCACTGTCTCTACCCTTACTGTCATGGACATTTCTTGAACCCTACACATTACAGTGGAAGCGTTGTTTACTCCAGTTTGAGTTGATGAGAGCATTGTTCTTACTCAATTACTTGGGCATGATTTTAGTTGGTCTCTTTCTTGGAAATTGTGGAAAGAAGTTTGTACTCACCTATTCATTCGAAGTTACAGTCTATTGAAGCTTGTGTTCCAAATAATGAATGATTGTTTTTCTTGGTTCAATCATTATGTTGATTGTTTAAAAAAAAAAGCGGGCACCTGTGTTCGAAATGTCTGAAGTTGGAATAGAGTAATAATGCCTAGAATAAATTTAGAAGAAATTGAATCAAACAATGGTTAAATTAATGATGGATATGACTTTGTTTGGGAACACTATGCGTGACCCTGTTGGATTTAAAGGATTATTATTGGGGTTGATGTTATGAATCGTGGCTCAAATACTGTTGTTGTATTCTTGTAGCGATTATGATGTTGTTCGTCATGATTGCCATATAATGATAATGTGGTTACAATTGTTACTGTGATTAAATAATTCTGGGCATATCAAATAGTTTATTGTGTAAAATAATTCGGAGGCCAGCAAGCAAATTGTCAAAGAAGACATCAGTTTGGATTATTGTTTTAGAAAAAGAATACTTGTTAAACTTCGAAATTATGGACAGAGATCAATTTTGATTGCATCTAAGGTAGCATGTTTTGATTTGTTTCACTTGAACAGTATCCATATTGTTTCCCTATCATTCTAACATTTTTCTCTAATTTTTTCCCTCCACGATCCTGATTTCACTTATCGCATCCATGTTCTATGAAATAAATTTAAAAAGAAAAGTCTATGTGGAAGCGAAAGAAATATAACATAACAAGGGTTGGTGACTGATATTCTTGATATTTTTATACACAGTTAAATTGTTTGGTTAATTGTTGAACAATATTTGTATATTCGTTCCATATCATTCTACCATTTTTCGCTAACTACACTCCCTCCATATTTCCCATGAACCCTATCATTCCCTGTTCACATGGCAATTAATGAATGGTGTGTTATGGATGGATTTGCATGTATCTCGTGTCAATTTTTGAGCCAACTTTCTATTCATGTAAGAAGAGTGTCATGTATGGTTTATTAAGATCTTCATTACTGACAAATTGTTGTTACAGGATGAACTTTTTCAGTAGAGGCAGCAATGGTTGAAATAATAGAGGCAGGGGAAATTGGAATCGAGGCCATAGGAGGCCTAGATTTTCTATCCATTTTGACGTTGACCCGCAAGAATTGAACCAGTTGTTCCAAGTTGGGTTCTTTATTTGGGTTTTCCACGGGATAATGCACCCTCGAACAAAAAGACCTCCTTTCCAGCCTCCTCCAAATATCCCCGGCATTCTCGTTCCTCCACATGTGTCTTTGCAGCCCTAAGTCCCCTCAAATGACGGTTGGCAAGAGATCGTCAACCAGCCTATCTCTCACCATCGTAGTTGGCCCACTATGTCATTTCCTTTACCACAACCTGTTAATCCCATTGTCCAAATTTCCAGTGCTGTTTCGCCAGTTCAGTCTTCACACGCTAGTAAGAGATTGAAAACTGATATTCCTCAACCTATGCAAGACAAGGGAAAAGAAACTGCCTCCCCTTCTTCTCCCTCCACTGATTCCTTGAAATCTGTGTCTTCCCGCCTTCATTTAAAGGATGATTGTTCCCATGTGATCAACAATATACAGCCCCAAGGGTCCAATCAACCACGGGCTACTTCAGAAAAGTCTAAGGGAAACAACAATGAAAAGAGGAAAATTACCTCACAAAGTGGCAAATATGGTTTTTAAATTATGTTTTATATGATTTCAGTTGATGGGGACAATGCTTAATGGTTTTCAACATTTTTGGAAAACAAGCCATGTTTTTTTATATTTTGTGGATAATGTGGATAATGTGGATATATATATTCTTTTTGGATATGATATAAATTATTTTTTATATTTAAATATCCAGTTTAAAAGATATTCAAGGGAGTTACAAGGGTGGCATATGTTCAAAATGATTATCTTTTGTGTGTTACATTTCATGGTTTAAAAGGAATAAATGACGGGAGTCACAAAGGGTCCCACCTACCTAGTTATTATTAATTAAGACCCTTAACTATATTATTATTGTATATTTCTCCTAAACTAATTTGTTAAGTTAAATCAACTTAACTAAAGAAAGTAGTTGAACTACTTAAACTTATTTGGAAAGAATAAAAGTTCAATGAGAAGAAGAGACAAAGGGGAGAATATAAGGAGAAAACAAGACTAAGGTTTTCTCTTTAGTTACTTGAGATAGTTTCAATTTTCATTCATTTTTGAGTTTATTCAAAGCCTAATTCTCTTCTTGACAGCAGGGTCTTATTGTAGACAGTAAGGTTCAAGATTGAACCACACTTTTTAGACGCTTGTTTTAGAGGTGTTGATTCATCCTTGATAGTTTGGATTTCTTGTATGTTTGTGAATTAAGTTTCATGATTGATAAAGGATATCTTGCAGAGTCAAAATGGTAGTAGTTTGTGGCAAGTTGATCCAGATTATTAATTTCAGTTTTACTTTACTGTCGGGTTCTTTTTGTATGGTGTTCATCGAGGATATTTAAAACAGACTTTGATCCATGCCCTTGCAGGGGTTTCGTAAAGAGAAAAACACTTTTGGTATCTCAGAATGAAATAAAATCATATTGTTATTCTATCTCATATATATGTATTTGTGACTTGGTTACTTTTCAATTTTGATCTCCATGTTTACTTTATCGCAAAATCTATGTACATTCCAAAAGTTTTTAGTTTATTTTATTTTATATTGTAACATATTTAAATAATAAAACAACCTCAGTCCTTGTAATTAATACTTGCGGATTGAGAGAATATTTTGAGGCTATAAACCCCGAGCGACATTCCCAACTATCTTGTCTTAGCCATGCAATATCTGAAAATGATTGAGTAAGGTAATTCATAACTTTTCCTCAACAACGGCTACGCTCATTCGCAAGAAGATAATTACAATGAGGCTTTGAAGGCCTTTTTATGATAAACAGGAATGCCAAAACCCTAGGTATCCAAAAATCTAACCCTAGGAGATGAAACGCCAAAAGTCATGTGGGCCCCATTTGGGTAAGTTAGTACATTAACTTCCCGGGGTCGTAACCTTTGCATATGATCTCCGTTTTAGGCACATGATAGCTCACTGGAAAGGTCTTTTCGAGAAGTACGCATTACGCCTTCAAACTCTAACTTTGTTTACAGTTTGAATGTGGCAAGCCAAAAAAAGATTGTTTAGGGGCCCAAAATGGCCCTGGAAGTACAACAAGATGTGTTGACATGAAAACATACAAAATAAGCCAGTTGGATTAGGTGGGAGGCGACCAATATCCACCTGGAAGATGTGTAGGGATTTAGACAGCCTCAGAAGTGTAGAACCCACAATTACAAAGAAGTACAGAAGAACGTGTTGTACTAAAAACTGACAAGAGGAGCCAATTGGAACAGGTGGGTGGCCACCAGTATCCACCTGGATCAACCCAAGGCCTCAAGCATCACAATCCTAGAGAGAAATTTGCTAGAAAGTAAGGGATCTTAGGCCCGAGCAAATTTTTCCTTCCTTAGACTATTGAAATAACATATGCAATAGGCAAGTAGAGTAACACTATTAGAGAGCTAGCACTTTAGGGCTCTAGTAGATACTTCTTAAACAAGGTGCACTTCAGAAATTTAAACAAGTGGAAAACTATAGAGAGAAAGAAGTAACTTGTGTTTCTCTCATATGGTTTAAGCAAGCAATTTCATAATATTTAACATGAACCAAGTAAAATTTACCACAAGCATTCATTACATAAACAAATTGCATATTCTCTACTTACTTCACCAAGAATAATCAAGCCAAACCTTAGTTGAAGATATTCCACAATGAGAAATAGCCAAAATACACCAAAAATTGCCTCTCAAAGAAGTTGTGCAATAGTTATTTCAGCCAATAACCCTTAAAGAGGGCCAAATTTTAGACCATGCTACTTGTGTGATGAGTGATCATGAAAAATGAGAGTAATCTCTCTATTTATAGAGTATCAATGACCTTTAATTAATTTTAAGTCATAAAAAGGCTGACCTGGCCAAATTACATCAAAATTCAGTTTTTACATAAATGAAAGTAATTAACCCCTGAAATCATCTCCAAGGGTGACGTAATGCTCTTCTAGGGTGACGTTGAGCTCCTAGGGTGGAACATTGGGCCTCATATGCAAAAATTTTGGCCTCCAAAGGCCCTGGATGATCCCACACGTGCCAACAAGCACACAATTTCCCTCATCAATGCAAACCCTAGCTCTGGATGACGTCGAGGGTCATAATGATGATGTCATGGTCTCTTGAGGGTCAACGTCCAGGTGGAAGAGCAATATCCCCCTGGGTCTAGGTCTGCCAGAGTATCTATGAAGGCAACGTCCTTCTTTCTTCCTGGTGCAGGTCTATGATGTCTCTTTGCCACTGGTTGGGATCACAACATCCATCTGTGGGCTTTCATCCCCATGGAGGTTCGAGCTAATAATTCCCCCACATGTACCTGTCCATCAGGTAAAGTCCTACAACAACAACAAGTACGCCCTCAAGGGGTTCATAAGTCACATGGATCATAGCAATGTCAATCACATCTAATAATCAAATTACCCAAACATGTGCATCAAACCCCCCCTTTACCTAGACAAATGCTCAAAGACGTTATGCAGTTTAACAAGTCAGGTTTGGATAAGGTCTGAGGGTGTCCTATTGGAATAATCCTCCTTAAGTTTGGGGTGTTTCCCAGGTGAGAACCAATCTAGGTCATGTAAGTGTGTGTGAGGTGGAGTGGGGTAAGTGTTTGGGCATGGGGTGTGGTGATAACAGGGAAATGTATATCTTACGTGTGGGTGCCTTTGTAGAGGGCGAGTTGCACCTTGTCATAGATGTCATTCTTTCCTAGCCCATTCAATGCCTTTTATTTTTAGTTTTATTGCATTTTATCTTTTTCTTTTATGCTTCAATGGAAGAGTTGAGGGACATTGTCTTGGCTTGGTGACCAGAGGTGACAACGTTAACCACAAGCATTTAATGAAGATGAGAAGGTCGGCTCGTGATGAGACCCCCTTTCTCTTGTCTATGCCACCAAGAGCCACTACCCTGGTTTGGTGACCAGATAGATGGTAGTGTCATACCGCTACATGACCATGGTAATAATAGGTCGGTTCATGATGAAACCTCAAATCCACCAACTAATACCTTGAGTGTTTATTTATCTTATGGGTTCCTTTTTCTTACTAAGAAGCCTTTTACTGCTTTCTCGGGAACCCCTGGGTGAAGCATCTCAAAGGTTTCATTTTGGATTTTAACTCTTGCCAACTACTTTTACCCTCTGGGCCTTTAGCGTCTTCCTCCCACAAGGCAAGGTACAACCCTTCCTAGTGTTCCAAACCCAATGCCCGAACAAAGGTAGGGGTATATGAGAGGAGTAAATATGGAAAGTGGTAAGTATGGAGGGAATGGACGATGACCTTTCATAGACCCACCCACTGGCAACCCATCATAAAGGGAGATCAACTTACTAGGGCATCATGTCACCCTTCCAGGTATGAACAAGTTAAAGAGCATTATTTCCAAGCAAACATTATGAAATGAAGGATAATTTAGTGCAACATATTCAAGTACTTCAATAATTAGAGTGAAAAATCCCATGATACTCATAATCATTACCTCATGGAGCAAGACTTACTGCTACTTCAGGACCAGGTTGGTGGGATGGATATTGCTACTGTTGATAGATGGGTTGCACTGAAGAAAAGAGGGGCCCTATGGGGCCATGCTCAAGTCATCTGGTTCTCGACATTCCATGTATAGGACCTGTGGGCCTCGAGAATGATCTCCTTAGTTATCCCTACGATAGGGGATAACAGTTCCAATCACCTTCTTTAATCAAGAAACATGAAAATCAAGATGGAGCTTCGACTGACTGGGTAGAGCTAATTGATAGCCCACCGATCCCACATGCTTGAGCACTATATAAGGACCATAAAATTTGTGCGCAATTTTCTGACAGTGTTGAGATTTGAGTGAAGTATTCTTATAAGGTTGTATTCGAAGAAATACCTGGTCCCCTTCAACCAAATGACGTTCGGAACGACCTTGTTCTGCTTGTTGCTTCATGTGATTTTGAGCCATGACAAAATTGTCTTTGAGGGCACGAAGAATACCCTCACGGACTGTGATATTTTTTTCAGCCTCTTGAACCTTCGAGACCCCTGGCATACAGGAGAGAATTGATGTGTTGTACCACCATTCAACTAGGGGTAACCACTGAGCCCACTGATTTTTCCGCTCAAATGCAAAACACCTCAAATATGTTTCCAAACACTTGTTGACAACTTAAGTCTAGCCATCCATATAGGGGTGATAGGCAGTGTTGAGATGCAATTGGGCGCCCTGTAGCTTGAACAATTCTTGCCAAAAATTGTTGGTGAAAGTGGGGTCTTTGTCAGAGACAATAGAATTAGGCATGCCATGAAGCTTGAAGATATTATCCATGAATATTTAAGCCACTGTGGTGGTTGTGAATGGGTGTTGAAGAGCACAAAAATGAGCATATTTGGAGAGACGATCTACGACCACCATGATGACTGACTTATTGCCTGATTTAGGTAAGCCTACAATGAAATGCATAGAAATATCTCACCAAATAGTAGGGGGAATCGGAAGCGGTTGGAGTGTTCCCAGAGCTTTGACAATTTCTGCCTTGTTCCGTTGACATACCTCACATTCAGCCACAAAGGTGTGGACACCCTATTTCATACCCTCCCAAAAAAAAGAACATTTGACCCATTCATAGGTTTTGGTAAACCCTAAATGCCTGGTTGTGGGTGAGGCATGAAGTTCAGAAAGCAATGTGGATTTAAGTTGGGATTGCTTGCATAAATAAAAATGACCTTTGTAGTGAAGCTCATCATTATGCCAAGAGTACCCTAGAGAAACTGAAGAATTGTGTTGCAATTGGTGGAGCATGCTAGAAATCTTGGGGTCTTGCAACCATTCATGACAAACATCTTGGAGCCAATCTGGTACAATGAAGGAGAGGGAGAAAAGGGACCTGTCTTCTTCATATTTCCGGGAAAGAGCATCAGCCACTACATTTTCCTTACCTTTCTTGTAAATTATCTCATAATCATAGCCAAATAGCTTGGTCACCCATTTTTGCTGCGTTGGGGATGAAACTCGTTGTTCTAGGAAATACTTGAGACTCTGATGATAAGTTTTTATTTGGAATTGTTGACCCAATAAATAAGGACGCCAAAGATCCATAACATGCAGAATAGCTAACATTTCCTTTTCATAAATGGATTGGCCCAAATGGTGCTTTGAAAGTTGTTTTCTAGTGAAGGCCAAGGGCCGGCCATCTTGCATGAGGACGACTCCAATTCCTTTCCAGGAAGTATCACATTCGAATATGAATGTCTTTGTGAAGTCTGGGAGGGTTAGGACAGGGGTCGAGCACATAACATCTTTTAAGGCTTGGAAGGCATGATCCACAACTGAATTCCAACTTAAAGCATTCTTTTTAAGGAGGGAAGTGAGAGGAGTTGCAATATTTCCATAATTCCGAACAAACTTCCTATAATAGCTCGTTAAACCCAAAAAACCATGCAAGTTCATAATATTTTTAGGGAGAGGCCAATCTTGCATAGATTCAATTTTCTTAGGATCCACTTGAACACCATCCTTTCCGACAATATGACCCATGTATTCCACTTCTGAGGCACCAAAGGCACATTTAGATTGTTTGAGGAAAAGTTGGTGCTTAGAGAGTAGATGGAGAACTTGATTCACATGGGAGAGATGGGATGGCCAAGTTTTACTATAGATGAGAATATCATCAAAGAAAACTAAGAAAAAATGACGGAGAAAAGGACGAAAGACATGATTCATAAGACTTTGGAAAGTGGAAGGAGCATTACACAATCCAAAGGGCATTACCAAGAATTCATAATGACCCTCATGAGTGCGAAATGTAGTATTGGGAATGTCTTCTTCTTTCATACGGATCTGGTGGTAGCTAGAACGTAGATCCAATTTGGTGAAGTATTGAGCACCACTAAATTCAACCAAGAGGTCATCAATGACAGGAATTGGGGAATGTGTCTTTGATTGTGAGTTTGTTGAGGGCGCGGAAATTAGGACACATGCACCAAGTACCTTCTTTCTTGAGTACCATGACCACAGGGGAAGAATAGGGGCTAGTACTAGGACGGATAACACCGACTTCTAGTAATTCATGAACACTTTTCTCAATTTCATTCTTATGGGCAAAGGGATGACGATAAGGCCGAACATTGGGAGGAAGACTGCCCGGGATGAGAGGGATGGAATAATCATGGACTCCATGGAAAAGGGAGAAGTTCTTTGGGGTTGGTAAAAACAAATTGGTGGCGGGAGAGGATAGATTGGAGGTCAGGATGCACAAAAGGTGTCTCAAGATCATGAATGGAGTGGAGTTGGGCTATAATTCCTAAATGACCTTTTTTTAGGATATTTTCCATGCGATGGGAACTGATGATCTCAGGGGATCCTGTTGTGATGTCTTGAAAGTTATATTGTTGTCCCTCCTGTTGGAATTGCATGGTTAAGTCCTTAAAATCCATGAGAATGGGGCCTAGAGTGTGTCACCATTTGACACCAAGAACAATGTCACAACCACCCATGTTTATAGCAAACACATGGGATTTCAGGTGATACTGACCAATTTGGAGTCGCACATTTTCACATCGTCCCCCACATTTCATGGAACCACCATTGGAAATCATGATTTGAAAATGATTGACGACACGGATGTAACAATTGAATTCTTGGGAAATGTGGCGATGAATAAAGTTATGGGTGCTACCACTCTCCACAAGGATGACAACTTTCCTATTTTTGATGTAACCAATTAATTTGAGAGTTTGGGGAGCAGAGAAGCTAGTGAGGGCATTAAAGGAGATCACCTAGTCAATTTTTGGTGGGTCAAAGGGTGGGATGAGGTCAGATGGCACTTGTAGTTCCTCCACAGGTGGAACAACAACATCTTCTTCAGAAAGATCCTTAGCCACAACCATAAAAATCTTTTGTTCCTTACAGTTGTGCTCGGGAAAATATTTGTCATCACAATTATAAAAAAGACCCTTGAGTTGACATTCAACCATTTCATCTCTGGTTAATTTATGGATCTTGAGGGGAGTGGCAGGAGGGGAAAAATTGGTGGGTTTATGGCGAAGAGGAAAGGAGGGTTTGTGGGTTTGGGAGGATACAATTGTTACACATCAAAATTACTCATTACGACAATGGCCTAGTGTCATCATTATCAATATCGCAAGTGTCACATTTTGGTCACAAGTGTCGCAAGTGTCAGAAAAAGCATACTGCCATACTGTCTATGTCGTGCCTATAATGACATCGGAGGGACACTTGAAACACCTCAAACAACTGATTTGGAAGAAGATGAATGGGTTAACAAAGTTTATAAACCTTTTGCCACTAGAAAATCCACTCAAAAGACATTTTTGGAGAGGAGCGCTCCCCTATACACTAACAGGGAGTGTTGGTGCTCTGTGCACCCTTTTAGGAGAGTGCTATAGCGCTCAGGTGCCCCTTTTGGGGGAGCGTTGGTGCTCTGTGCACCCTTTTAGGGGAGCGCTATAGCGCTCTGGTTCCCCTTTTTGGGGAGCACTGCCTTTTTTGAGTGAGTTTTGACTTGTTGAGGAAAATCAGGAAGAGATCCCTTCAATCTCTGAAGGCAGTTAGATTTGAATCCTTGGTCAAGGCATGATCTTAGGAAAGATCCTCAACTGAAGGAGAGAAATCCTCAACTTATCCCAAAGATTTTTTCAAGTGGTTGGGTCTTTCCAAGCTTATATAAGGAGGCCTTCTCATGGTGAAAGGGAAAGAAAAGATTGGAGGTATGAAACCTATGATCTCATAGGCAACATACAGTACAGGAAGAGAGACATTGCAATATCATCTAACTTATGATCTCATGAGGGAGATGTCATTTGAAGCATCAACATCTTGTATGTGGGTTATTTGAGCAAGGGTATGGACAAGGAGAGCTTGGTGAAGCTGTTGCACTACATCCATGGCTGTAAGTAACACTTTGTTCTCATCAATATAAATTCATGCTTGGCCTATTTCCTTTGAAGTTTGTTGTGAATATGAACTTGTCTTCTTCATAATATAGATCTTTATTTGAGCTAATCTCAGTAGAGTAGGAAGTCTTTTGTACCTTTGTTTTTTTTACAGGACCTATCAGGGAGCTCAGGATCGAAGCTCAGCCAAGACTTTGCAAGGACAAACGTCGCTAATAAGGCACATATCTCTCTCCTTCTCTTTCATTTATTAGCTTAATTAGATCTAAAAGGAAAGTCAGTGTCCATGTTAAGCACTTTTCTATCTTGGCCTTAAAGAGTTAGGGACCTCGAGAGAATCCACTTGTCCACAGGGGGATTTCTCTTCAACAACAACATGTTGGGATTCCTTGGCTCATTGAGTAACTTCCAACCAAGTCTGGGGGTGTGCCACGAGAACATGGGCATGAATTTAATATTTGAGACTATTGATAAAACATTCCCTAAAGAAAGCATCTGACATGCCCTCCGTTCTGAAAGCCAAGTGCTCAAATGTTGCAATAAAGTCTTCCACTGTCCCAGACTGCTTTAACTTGGTCAAATGATCTAAATGGTGGGTGTTAGAGTCAAAGCGGTCATAAAGTTCGACCACAAACTATGTCCAAGCAAAATACCCTTGCCGTGCCTTTTTTCTCCATTGACACCATTGCCATCGTTTTGGATCCATATGTAGGACACCATAACGAAACTTGGCTAAATCATCAGTAATGCCATGCAAAGAGAAATAATGTTCCATTTGGGTGACCCAGCCTGTAGGATTTGATCCATCAAATTTGTTCACCTCAATTCTGGGAGGGTGGAGGTCTCGGGAAAAAGTGGGTAGTATGAGGGCCTTGGTAATGGGAAGAGTCATGATCATCGTGATAAGATGGTTGTTCAGAAGAGGAAGGGTTCTGTGAACGACCCAGGAAGTGTTCTTTGAGGTCTTTGATGTGGGAACATTGTTCCTTGAGGATCTCAATAGTTGAATTGATTGAGCTAATGTTGGCACCGATAGTCTTGATGTCTTCCTTATTTTGGTGGTTGTCAGCAATCAAGGCATTGAGTTCTTGGGCTCGTGTGGTAGTCATTTGGACAAATGAGCAGGAAAATAATATAAGGGAAACAAAAGGGGTCTGGAGGGGTGGGTGGTACCATGGAGAAAAAGGGTGTCAAATGATAGGTACCGCTGCAATCAAGGCAAAAGGAGGGATCCAAAGGGATAGGATCCAAATAAGGGTGTCGGAGATGGGTCGGGTCCACAAAAAAAAAATGTGTTAAAAATGATACTACAGTGATGAAATTCCCAAATGCTTAACATGAAGAAATGTGTATTAATTTTGCAACCAGAATGCAAAAGGCACAATTGCACGGCAATAGATCTTGTCTGTTTTGTTTTTCGTTTTCGTCCCTAGGGGTAGGATATTCATGGTTTCTACAGACAAGGGTTTTCCCTGTGCTATAGCTCTCTGATATATGTGCGGGGTCCAACAACAGTACTCGACCCAATATCTCAGGGTACCAACTAAGGAAGCTAGACTATGCCCTTAGTCATACTACCTGACTACCTAGGTACTAGAGAGTATCTTTCAGAGTGTTGTTCTCAGTGGCACTATAGCAGTCATGCGATCGATCGGTTTATCTATGGAGGGCTTCAAGAGATCTAGGTCGATCCGTATACATGTGTTGTCTGATGCGCTACCACTCCAAGGGGTACCAACAAGGGTTACAAGGGTGGCCAATAGATGTGTGCTTAGGTACCACTTATATTTCTTGTGTGTATGACTCCCCGACCGCTGGTTTATGCGCGTAACGACAGATCTTCATAGCTTTAAGACGCCAGAATACGCATTTACCCTGGAAAAAAATTAACCCACAATTTTCTGCCGAGGAAGGTGCTTTGATACCACTTGTAGTATTCCAGATATAAAATATGTTGAACACACCTACCACACTTAGAGGGGGAGTGAATGAGTGTGGGGCTCTTTTTTCCAAAACTTCCCTCTTTGCACAAAAACTCATCAATTAGCATTCAACATTTATTCATTACCCATTGTTGTCATTTATAACCAGTTAGATGTGAGCATATATCATCAACATATATCAGCAATATATCATCAACAAGTCATCACCACAATGAACACA
>SNQJ01S0035775.1:86392-96668 GCA_010110895.2 Picea sitchensis
AAAGAACAATCTAGAGGAAGATCCTTCTAGAAGCAGAAGCTTCTATTAGGTCTTCTTACATTTTACTTATTCTTCCTTATTGCTAGGCCTTATTAATATTGGCCTTTATTACATGGAATTATATTATTCTACCCACATGAGGGATTAGGGAGGTTAGGTCCCTAACAATCTTCCCGAGTGTTGTTCTCGGTGGCACTATAACAGTCAGGCGACCGATCGATTTATCTGCGGAGGGCTTCAGGAGATCCAGGTTAATCCGTATACAGGTTTTGTCTGATGCGCTACCACTCGAAGGGGTACCAACATCGGTTACAAGGGTGGCCAACAATGTGCACTTGAGTACCACTCGATTTATGTGCTAAACAACAAATCTATGTAGCTTTAAGATGTTGGAATACGTCTCTACCCTGGAAAAAAATAACCCACAATTTTCTGCCAAGGAAAGTGCTCTAATACCACTTGTAAGGTACCAGATCTATTAAAATAGTTGAAAACAAATATATGGCAGATAATAATAGCGGAACAACACAATAGATGAAACCACAACACCAAAATTATAACTTTCTTGATAGGAAACAATGTTCACTTGTCTCTTCAAGAGAGCAACCTCCAGCAAAGCATAGCTCTATTAGAATATTTCTCAAGACAAAACTTCTCATACCCTCTACTCATATTTATATTAAATATATCTATCCAAAAGAACAATCTATAGGAAGATCCTTCTAGAAGTGAAAGCTTCTATTAGGTCTTCTTACATTTGACTTATTCTTCCTTATTGCTATGCCTTATTAATATTGGCCTTTATTACATGGAATTATATTATTCTACCTATGTGAAGGGTTAGGGAGGTTAGGTCCCTAACAAGTACTCATGTTCCCAAACTTTCCCATAATGTTCTTCTAAGCCTCTTCTAAATAAACCCCAAGTATAATGATAAAAAGGGGCCTTCATTTTAACTACCCATTGATACCATTGACATGGTTTTATCTCAAAGTCCAAAGTTGTTATGTGAATCCTTTGCTTATCATCCATAATATTATGCAGTTCAAAATATTGCTCTATTTGGTTCACCCAAGTAAAGACCTTTGTTCCATCAAATTTCTTTAATTCAATCTCAAGAAAGTTTAATTTAGGACCCCCACCATATATAAATCCACTGTTACAGTTAAATCCACTTGAAAATTGCTTATTACCATCATGTTGTTCAACACAAATACCACCATTATTTTCATGAGTCACTTTGGTAACAATGTCACTCTTAGGAAGCCTCCCATCTACGGTTTGTAAAATGTAATTTTTCAATTCCTCCATCTTTTTATCCATCAAATCTTCCATCTTCTTTTCCACTTGTTCCATATTTTCACCCATCTTCTCTTCAATCTGTTCCATATTTTCATTCATCTTATTATCCATATGTGCACTCTTTTCATTCATCTTCTTTTCCATCTTTTCAATTTGGTGAAAAAATTAATCTCTTTCTTCTCGAGTCATGGTTGAGCTCTCCGGATGTTTATCTAGTGAAGTAAGTTTTGGAGGAGCCTTTGGAGCCATGTGAGAAAACAATAATTTGCCTTTTTTTCCTTTTTTTTCACAAATTTTGAATCACAAAAAATGGATCTTCCAATCAAAAGTTATGCCAATTGTAAGTTGTGTACTTTTCAAACCCTAATTTGCAGTATGCTTGGATGGTTGACCCTTGTCCTGATATATCTCTGAACTTTGAACCCTTCTGAGCCTAAAATTTTGCCTGTAGTACTCTGATACGACCTTTTAAACTCCTGAAAATTTCATAGTCTGAACCTTCACTGATAAAAGCTTATAGCACAAATACCAAAATGGCTTGTTTAAGACTAATTTAAGGATTAGTAAAAAGCCCAAAATTCCACAAGATATATCTAACAAATTATAATGGTTCAATTTTTGAAGAAAAAATTTCCACATGTAATTCGCTATGTCTCCTTAGGACTCTGAAAATTTTAGAGTTTGAAATTACACCAAAATTCATTTATAAAGAAAATAAAAAGATGGCTCGTTTGAGACTGATTTTAGGACTAGTCACAAACCCCAAATTACAAAGAAGATATATATGAAACTATAACAACCCAAAACCTGGAATTTGGACCAGATGTACTTCACTATGTTGTCTTAGCTTCCACAACATTCCACTATCTAAAACTTCTTAGAAAAAAAGTTGTAATGAAAGTCCAAAGATAATTCCTTTAAAATAGATTCCAGGATGAGCAAAAAACCCTATCTTCCATAGGCTATATATCCTAAAGTATAACAAACCAAAACTTGAAAATTTTACTAGGCGTACTTGGATATGGCTTCTAAGTAACCTCCAAATTTCGTTGTTTGAAGCGTTACATAAAAAAAAAAAGTTATAGCGAAAATGCCAAGATGACTTGTTTGAAGCAGCAAACCCTAAGATCAATGCTCGGATACCAAATGTTATGATCCAATGTATTAAAAATGATAAAAAGTCAATGAATACGGTCCACTTCAAGGGGGAAACCTCATTTTACAATGTATCCAATTCATAATACAATATGAGATGAGAAAACATGATCCTAAGACTAGGTCTCCTTGGTACATATATAGGATACAAAAGGGTACAATTATAATGAAAGGGTGCAATGAAGAGTTGTAGCCTACATACAAATATAACACTAGAAATGTAATAATTCAATATCTAGGGCTTAATAAGGGGTTTTATACATAACACGGGGCTTTTTCTAGGGATTAACAATGCATCTAGTAGTACGCCACATAACCCTGCTCCCCAAATACCCTCCTCCCCAAATACCAAGAGGACAAAACCTAGTACACCCAGGGACCAACATGCCCCCTCAAGGCATGAATGTCACAACACATATACATGGGTCCTCCTACAGTAGTAAGAAATACAACAAAGGGACATCTACATTATACAACCATTATGGTAATCCTCCATAGAATAACCCGTACTACCCATTCCTTGGTCCTTTGCAAACTAGTGTTGCAACCCCATAGGTTCAACAACATGTTGGCATCAATTTCGTTCAACCTTCATCATCTTAGCAGATTCAAGCATTAGAAAAATTGAATCTGGTCAATCCCACCACCAGATAAATCAATGGGGAAAAGAAAGGGAAGAACAAACAAAAAGGAAACTGAGGATAGGGGGAAATCCCCCAAACCAGAACAACAATGTTGTGGGAAATACTAATGCCAAGAACTAGAACCAAAACACTGGTAACAACAATAATAATCAACATAATCGTCATCTTTGACCTCTTGCATTATGTGACAAGATTGTCCATTACACTCACCACTTCCCCTAGATTGCAGAGTATAAATGCACGAAGGAAGTTGTGTCTAATCAAGATCCTATCGCCCCACAAGGCATAACAAACCTGCCACAACCGTTTCCTACCCAACAACAACCAACCATGTTACATAACCCCTTCCCTCAATATGGAATAATAACCAATCAATAGGAAATTGGTAATTCCTCCCAAACAATAAGACAATACCAAGATTTGGGTCAAGCTCAACCAAGAGATCTCAGTTTTTGCAACATCTTCATGAACTCGGTAGATATTCATATGCAAACTCACAACCATCAATATGGTATGCCTCTTGACTTCCTCCTGACCACCTCGGCTGCCACCCTTTCATAGAACTATAATCAACTCCCTAACATCAAGCCATAATGTGAACCTATTTTTCTTAGAGCCATGTTATTGAATAACCACTATGGTTAAGTTGTCCATTCGGTCAAAACCACACTTACCCAATTATCTTAATAGTGTTTGGGAACACCAACTAAATCATAAATACAACTGTCTTTGATGATGTCAATGACATCAGGTCACCCTTATATTGCATCCATTTGGCCATTGCATAGCCCGTGAACTTGTAGGTTACCTCACCAATAACTCATATCCATGCATATATATATATATAAAAAAATCATGTGATAATCCATATTATGTATCAACGTTCATGTAAGCAACATATGTTTATTTACACCATGCATCACATCTATTATACATTCACAACATAAATTTGAACTGGTATCCATGTACCAAAATTTCACATTTTAATTTGCATGTTTAAAGATGTTGGCACTACAAATCACCTTCAGATTGCATGGAAGGCAAGCCCAGTACCCATCAAGTTATATGTGAATGTAAGAGWGTTTTAAAGGGTCAAATAGAAAAGACTCGAAATGATAATGTTCCAACTCAGAAACARGGCTAGCAATGCACCAACAATCAAGGTCTTGGCTAACTTCAATCAGTAGTTTGGGAGTAAATATGAATAGAGGGAAGACTTGAGTGAGAGGAGTGTAGGGACCGCTACAAACATCAAGTCTACAAAAAGTCTAACAAAGAAAGTTTCTAATCACAAGATCTTCTTGACATCATAAACTAAGGAAGCTAAATAAACATCATGATCAAACATACACCATAACATCATCACAATCATTCATGTGAATCTTTCAAAGCATGAACATTTAGCATCAGAAGTAAACAAGTTGAAAGAGAAGCTGATTTCTATTAGCCAAAAAGTCTTAAGTCTAGTACATAGCCAGATCACAGTTACTTCATCAAAATATTATAGTCTAGGGGAGCCTTGCTCAACCATCCGAACCTACTCAAGCATTTGATCTATCTATTTATAACAAAAGGGAGGCAACAACTGGAGGTACGAGCTTGCCTCCTTCCCTTGCTCTAAACATTTATTTGTTCTAACAACTTAGAGAACAACCTATGCTATAAAATAGGAAAATGTTGATGACTAATCCAACCATGCTTCAAACTGATTTGATCCTCTTTTGTTGTGCAGCTCCTATTTTGCCATGTATCTTTTAGGAGCGTATAGTTGTCCTCAAACTGCCAGTTGTTGCTCCTGCAACTTTCTCCATCATCAACTTATCCAAAAGTTGTTAGCTTGGTCCTCCTAGACTCCTAGTGTTTGCTGACAACTTCCTTGGGTAGCAAATCTGGGTAGCGCACCTCAAAACGGGACAAGGAGAGAAGGTAGCGCCTGTAGGTAGCGCCACTGTGCTGCATATATGCGCCAACCTTTGTCCTCTGTGAAATATTAGGTAGCGAAATTGCGTAGCGCCCCTTGTGTTGTGTCTGTGTGTAAACCTGTTCTCTGCCAAATATTACATAGCGCCTTTACGTAGCGCCACCGTGTTGCACCTATATGCAGATTCTATTCTCTGTGAAATATTAGGTAGCGCCACTTTTGTTGCACCTGTGTGCTGGTTTAGGTAGCACTGTAAAAAAACGCAGTGCCTCCAATCTTGAAGGTGTGCAGAGCAAGCGGTGGTCTTTCATAATGTCAAACCCATTGTATTTAGATGTCTTGGTAGTACTGTAGGTAGTGCATTTTACCACTGAAGGATTTAACACTTAGCAAAAGCCCAAAACTCTGATAATTAAATGCTTTAAAAGCCTTTATATATGGCATAAGTAATATTTGAATATCAGTTAACCCTCCCAAAAAGGAACCATCCTAAAAAATGGGGCTTACCTTTCATTGGCTATTTTGTCAGCTTGACACTTAACCTCACACTCTTTTTGGTAGAAAGAGAATCTTCACTTGGCACAACAAACTTTTTCTTCTTAGCAATGACAGACTTCTTGATTGGGGCTATGCTCTCCTTGATTGCTTCTGTCTCTTTCTCAATAGCAACTTCAACCAATACCTATAAATTTCTCTTAGCTACTTCATCTTGGAAATGATGCAATTTTGCCTTGAGTTTCCTATTCTGGGATTGAAAATATCTATTCTGCCTATAAAGGTTTTGGAGTTGCCTATGAAGGGTTTGAGCCTTTCTTGCTGCAAACCTTGCCAAGTCAAGGGTATGACTGAAGCCATCCATAAGCTTTGTCATCTTGGCTTTGTCAGATATGGCTTCCTTTTTCAATAGAGCCACCTCCTTCCTAGCATCCTTAAGTTGCTTATTAACCTTTTGAATGTCTGGCCATCAGGGGGAGTAGATACATGCACAGTCTCAATAGGTTTTTTCTCAATCTCCTCTTCCACTTGCATAGGAATTGCTTTGTCTACCTCATCAGGTTCCTTGGTGGCTTTGCTTTTACCTTTCTTCCTCTACACAGGGGTTTCTTGTTTTCTTTCCACAGGCTTCTCAGAGTCTTTCACAGAGGTTTCATCTTTCTTCTCCAAAGGTCTTTTAGTACCTTTACCCTTCTCTTTCTGAAAAGGGGCTTCTTGTTTCTCCTCCATGGGATTTTCAATGCTTTTACCCCTCTTCTTTTGAATAAGGGTTTCTGGTAAAGACTGCTATTTGAAAACCTCCTTAGGAATTGATGACCTTGTGAAAGGTCTTTTACCCTTGACTTTGACTGTTGGAGGAGAAGAGGGGAAGAATAGCCTCTTTCCTTTCTTGGATGTAGCTTTGGTAGAATAAGGCACCTCTTCTAACCCTGGTGGAGGAGGTGGTGAAAAATCTCTTTGTGGGGAAGGACAAGCTTCTTCCTCAGCTCCTGTGACCTGCTTGCTGACCTTTGCAACTTGAACAGGGGCTTTGCCCTTTCTCTTCCTACTGGTCCTTGCTTTAACAACATTGGTGGGTGATAAAGGACCTGCAATCTGTGATTGAGGAGTAGATGCTAGATCCAGCTTGAAGTGAGAAGTAACCACAAAATTCTCCCATGAAATCTCTTTCTTTCCCAATTCCTTAGAGACTAGTATTCTGATCAATCCAGAGTGGAAAATGCTAGAATCCACATCCTTAGATTTGGCTTGAATCCTGTCTGACATTTTACCTAAGCTCATTAACAGGTAATAGGGAATATTCATCTCAACTTTACCAGTAAAATGTAGCAACAACCTTATATGGTACTGGTAAAATGTGTTAAATCTCCCTTCACATGTAAAATATCTCTGTATGATCTTCAAAATTCTGTCAAACTATTCAATCAATTGATTCCTTGGCATACTCTTAGACAAATCATTGGCTTGATATTCAGGTTTGAAGATTTCTTTAGCATAGGCTGAACTCAAAGACATGGCTTTGAACCACTTTTCACTTGTAATGGGAATTCTTGTTGCAGCTGAGATAGAGGCTTTGGTCACCTCAAATTCCAAATCCCCAACCTTGGTTTTCCTGCCATCAAAATTTAATGCAAACTGTCTTTCTACCTCTGGATGGTCTCTCTGTATATTCTGGTAGAAAGAGAGGCATCCTGCTCTTTGAAATATCTCCCTTGCCATGGGCTCTGTATAAAAAAGATGCATATCCACAGGTTTTGTCCTAACTATCTTGTCACCTTTGTGTGTCTTCCTCGATTGAGGAGTCTCCATGGCTCAGAATGATAGCTTTTAAAGGCTTATGGGATAGTAATACGCAGGAAGACTTATAATCGGGCTTCAAATGTATAAGGTTGACCCTTTAAAATAGACTGGTGCTAGTAAGTCAAGCTTGACTGTGGGAACTACACCCTTAGACTTGTACAAGTATTTGAGAGTGTAAACAGTGAGGGGGTAATCCAAAATTGGCTCTTTGTAATTGAGTAAAAACGCTTAACTCCAAGGTAAAATGAAGCAGGGGAAGAAGAGAGGGTTTACGCAACGCCTCTGGGTAGCGCAACGCATACACAAAGGATAGACTATTTGAGAGCTTGCAATTTCAATGGCTAAGGTAAGCAACAGTAGTCAGACATAGATATAGGCAATGAAGCTTACGGGTTTGAAAGAGGGACGACAATCCAACATGCAAAGACGAGTCCCTTACAACTGTGCAATCTCAGCAACCAAAACCCGAGCACAAATTTCTTGTGAAAAGTAATATGCAGAGGAGGCGACCCGGGACAACTGTTGGAGTCTTCAATGAGATCTCAGGAGGAAATCATGAAAACTTCGGCCCTCGAATCTGCTTTAGCCTCGAACTTGGTTGCCTTGCTGTCACCTGATTAGAAGTTGTGAATTTGTGCAACGCATCACTGTTGATCTTTTCAAAATTATAAACCGTTACCAGGGCTCTTAAATGCAAGATATTGAAGGCACCTTTAACTAACTCCTGACACTGGAAACAAGGAACAAGACATCAGTCGTGGCAATCATAACTCGTGGTGAAAATCATGACGAATGGATAAGGCGCTACAGAACCGCCTGATGAGTGTGTAGCGCTCCAATTCTAAAAAATGATTATACATGTAAGCAAGGACAACAAGGCATGCTCACGAGGTCATGAGTGAAGAGAATGGTATGTCACATCAGTCTAGTCATGGGAGGGATTGACCTAGGGACAAGTCATGAAGGGGACCAAAACAAGTCATGAGCTAAAATGGTTCTAAGACCAAAAATCACTTTGAGGATCAAAACATGAGCTATGACTCAAAAGTTTAATCATCCAAGGGGTTCTACCAAACATAAACTTCAAAGGGATGAAAATTAAAAAAAATTAAAATCTAAGGCTTTTAAGAAAGGATAAAAACAAACTAAAAGACCCAAGGCAATTTAGTGTGATAACAAAACCAAATCACATAACTATCAATATTAAGAACATAAAATGGTAAGAATCATATATTATCAACATATAAGCAGGTCCAGTTGTCCATAACAATAATCTTTATCAAATACTAAGAAAATGAAATAACAAGATAAACCATAATATAGTTATCGTTGTTGAAAGTCAAAACACAGGGTATGATGGATGTGATGTTCATATGAAGGGGTATGTGCATCAAAGAGACGTTGGAAGTAGTTGTCTTCCCATAAATGACATTTGTTCATATACCATCCCTCACAAGCGTCCTCTAAATCACATTGCCTAGATTTGTCTCTTGTTTACTCCTCTTCAATATGTTTATAAAGTTCCAACCTTTGGATTGCTTCACGTTCTTCCTGCAGTGTTTGTACTTGGTTATCTACAAGCAGTGGTTGTGTATAGACTACTTCACGGCTTGCATAATGTGGGTGTGCCTTGGAAATTTATTCAACTTCAAGTAACCACTTATTGTGGTGTTTTCCATACTCCATAGCAAGTTCAAGAAAACTTATAAGATGGGCTTATTCCACATAAGTGTCATATTAACCTAGATATGCCTCGATGACAAGGGCTAATATATCCATGTTAAAAGCATTATTCCATTACAAGTAGGAGAGCTAGGGTTTTAAAGAAAAAACTAGAGTAGGTTACATTCAATGGAGCTCCTTTGGCGGTCATGGTTTGGGGGTGATGAATTGCAAGGGTTGTAGTGCATTGAATATCATTCAAAAGTTTAAACTATTACCAAATTGAATCCCCTCAAGCCCTTTTTCAAAGTGGTGTTGGTGTGGCTACAATATTTATGATTTGTCAAAAGATCTATGCTTTGTACTAACAATTGTCACTAAAAATCCCTAAAAAATGTTTCAAACTGCAATATCTCATTTGTTCGATGTTTGATTCAAGCAATGCGTTTTTTTTTTGAGATCATGTATTTTTATGAGAATAAGACAGTAGTGGTTGGTTTCTGGAATTTCTGCAGAAAAACACTCATAAACAAAACAAAGTGTCATGGTTGTAATAAAAAATCCCCATAACAAATAGATTTTCAAAGTGCAATATCTTCTTTGTCCCACCTCTATTTTTTTGTTATTTTTGTCCAAAGAATACATATATGTAATCTGTTGGGTGTGTGTTATATTCTTTGCATGTGTGTGTGTGGGTGCAACAGATTCAACAACTGCGTCTGACGATCCCTCTAGTAGTGCTCTTTGTGTTGTGTGCGTCGAGTGCTTTCCTAGGGGGATCCCAGGGTGGGGCGGGGGGACAGGTATGCCCCCCTTGGTTACGCGCAGTGTTTGGGGCAACGCCCCGAAAAAAAAAATTGGGCGGTTTTTTTTGCTATTTTTAGCGATTTACTAAATTAATCCTGGATTAAGGGATTAGGGTTTTGGTATCTACAGAATACCTAAAAACCCTAGGGTTTTGTATATATTGTATATATTGTATGGTGAATGATGAAATTCGATATAATGAATATAAGAAAGGTTTTCCCGGCTGAGGGTTTCCGGTATAAAATCTATGTGTACTCTGTGTATGAGCCATTGATTAAATTTTTTTTTACTTAAGAATCTATATGCATTGCTTTACTTCATAGGTTTAAAACTTACATGTGGTATCATAGCTCGTTTTTGGCTTCAGAGGGATGTTGGTTGTGGAGCCTGATTATCTTCCTAATTCAGAGGTCCTTGCTTTCAGCCGTGTTTATACCCCATGAAGTATTTACACCCCAGAAGTATGTACACTCTTCCACGCGGGGGAGTG
>SNQJ01S0035775.1:110672-137448 GCA_010110895.2 Picea sitchensis
GATTGCTTCTTTATGGTCTGCGGCCTCCTTGGATAATCTAGCGGCCTCCTTGTAACAGTCTTTGGCCTCCTAATAACAGTCAGCGACCCTTGTGACAGTGTGTGGCTCCTTTGAGGAAGCTTGCGGCCACCTTTGTGGTAGTGAACAACCTTCTTGTGACATGTTTCTTCCTCTTCATCTTGCTGCCAGGTGTTGTTTGAGTTTTTGCTGCTGTGTGGAAGATCAGGGTGCCCTTTTCTCTGGTGGGAATGATGTGATTGTTGCTTACCCTGTTTGTCACTTGCTAGCCCTCTTCTTTCATCAACAAAACCCTCTTTGAAGGCTGCCGTCCCCTGGATCTGTATTGTTGAGGGCCGTAGCACCCTGGTAAGGTGGCAAAACCTTTACTTTAGGTAGCCGTCCCACATTTCTGGCAGCCACTCTTGTGTGTGAGGGTTTGTAGGGTTTGTAGGGTTTTGAGTATTCTAGGGTGAAGGTTTTGATCAGTCCTATACTTCTCTTGATGAGTGATATGACCCTAGAGGCAGATCCATGACTCTAGACTTTATTTTGAGCATACTACGGTGGATTCTCATCCCTCATTTGTGTCATGCTGTTCTTCATGCTGCAGAGGTAAGAAAATATCAAGGTAAGCTGCTGACTCACAGTTTTTGAATTGTTTAGATCTAGATCTACTCATTCTAATTCAAATCTAATTGTTCAGAAATAATTTTATGGCTATATTGCTTTATACTGTTTAGATCTACTATATTGGAATGCTCAATGTTTATATCTATTAGTTCAGATCTAATTGATGTATATACTCAAAAATATTGTTCAGAAAGTTAGATCTATTGTCATGCTTACTCAGAAAGTTAGATCTATTGTTTTCCTATGGTTTAGATCTATTGATTTGCTTGCTTAGAAACTTGATCTATTGATTTGCTTACTTAGATATCTATGGTTCAGATCTAAGTTTCAGATCTACTGTCTTCCTATTGATTTCTGTTCTATTTAAGATCTACTATGATCTTGCTGATCTAGTTTTTCAGAAATTTGAAAAAGGTATACTTTCTGTTTCTTCTCCCTAATTCTAACAATCACAAACAAACGTTTGCTTCAACTCAAACTGACATCGAAGCAAAGACTGAACTTCAACTCAAACTGACGTCGAAGCAAAGACTGAAGAGTAATGGAGTTGGTGGCAAAACGAGTGATTGCAGGACGCCGCAA
The DNA here is from genome assembly GCA_010110895.2 of Picea sitchensis. Classification (NCBI taxonomy): domain Eukaryota; kingdom Viridiplantae; phylum Streptophyta; class Pinopsida; order Pinales; family Pinaceae; genus Picea; species Picea sitchensis. Next base: position 111,885 of record SNQJ01S0035775.1, read on the forward strand.
CTCCCTGTTTTTGGTGTGTCTCCTCATGAGGCTAAGAACGAAAGTATGGTTATATATGAACTTGGAGACCCTCCTAGCTTCATCAATCACCTCCTTGATGAATGAGGTTTTCCCCATATCCTCTAGCATCAAATAAAAACAGTGTGCAGTGCATGGAGTCCAAAACAATGAACGGTACCTCTCCATAAGAAACTACCAACAACCACATAATTAGCTGCATTATCGGTTATGAGTTGCACCACATTATGCGAATCGATCTCCTGGATGAATGCATCCATCAACTCACACAACAATGCTGCATCTTTCACATGTGCTGATGCATCCACTGATTTGATAAACATGGTACCTCTAGGACAATGTACCAAGAAATTGAGAAGGGACCTACCCCTATCTGTCCAACCATCAGACATCACTGTGCATCTAGAGATCTCCCATGACTGCTTGAACTCTGCCAATCTAGAGTTGATGTCCTTCTTTTCTTCTTGAGGAATTGGCCCCCACAACTCCTCAAAGGTAGGGCTTTTATACCCTGGGCCAACAACGATAATGGCATCACACATTGGCTTCCAAAATGGATTGTTCTTGATGATGCTGAGAGGTATGTCACTCCAGAAAAGACACCTCCCCACAACCATGTCTGTTTCTTTCTTCTCCTTTTTCTTCAACACTGACCTGATGGAAGGTTGTGCTCCAGGGGTGGTTCATGGAACAAAAAAAGATGCGAACCTCCCGGTACCTGAATCTGTGGAGCCCCTCCCACTACACTGTCCCGTTGGGGTGAACTTCTAATTGAAAGTTCGGCCTTCTTTGCTGCTGCTTCATCTTTCTTTTTATCCTTTGCTTCAAGTGAATCAAATGCAATTCTCATAATCTCCGGGTTAGTTTTAGTACAAACGTCAACATCATGCCTGGGGATTTTAGCTAAATGATATTACAACCTGCAAATCCCTCTGACATTTTCTGCCCACGAAATTTGCAACTCAATTGTTGCCGGTTTGTCCCATCTTCAGGGATCCTATACACCCAAAATGTATCCAAAGGCTTCGGCATATTTTTTGATGAAATTGACAGCTTCAAAATTCAACCCTAAGGCACAAAAAAAACCAGAAAATGATATTAAACCCTACTAGAAAAAAAATAACAGCCCATTGGTAAAAAAATCAGACCTCTAGATTAGATTATTAGCAATGAAAAATGACAATAAGAGGGTGGAGAAAAAATTAACATCAAGGCTCAAGCTTGCTGTCCCATAAAAAAACAAAAAACGTTACATTGTTTTATGGGCATGAAAATCATGGCAAAATGACCAAAAAAATAACCAAAACGTAGGCAAGCAAAGTGGCAAGCAAACTTGCAAAAATCTATGGAAAAAAAACATTAACATGGTGGGATTTAAATACATACCTATGAATGGAAGATTCAACACCGGTTGGCAAATGAAATTGAACCCTTGCTCCACTTAAAAATCCTTGATGGTGATGATGATGGTTGTTTAGTTACCTCCACAACGATTGAGGAAGACCACAAACCCTTCTCCTTCCTTCTCCAATATCAAACAAGTCAAATGAGCAAAAAAAATAGACCAAATCGCCTTTATCCCCACGGACTGGGCGCGTCCCATGATTTTTTATGTCGACTCACGATTTTTACTAGACGATTTTTCGGGGCCAGGTAAAAATCAAAATCGCGAAAAATCGCTGATTTTTTCAACAGTGCTTAGCATGCCTCCTGTTACATAAAATGATATTTGTATAGATGGAGGTAGGTTGTGGTAGATGCCACATTCATTCCCTTGTCATGACATGCAGAGAGAGGGAAAAAACTTATTACTAATAAGAATTTAAGTGGAAAGTGCTAAACTTAACCAGAATTACTAATAAGTGTGTTAAGCAGAAGAATGGAAGGTGTTAATAAGAAAGTAAGCAGGGTATAGCACATGTTCCGCTCTTATGCATCAATAGAAGAAGATAATAAGTGAGCAGGGTGGGAAATATGTCTTAACAGATTGTAACATAACAGTTTTTCAGATCTTATTGAGCTTGATGATTGATCACATCTGTCCTCCTTGACAATATCAAGACAGCTTTAAATTTGTGTAAACCCACATACTGGGTGGGTCTCTTTGCTATTTAATAGAAAAATTCCATAGCAACATTGCTTTATGCCCATGAAATTGAGGTTTTGTATGACACTGATTTCAATGATCTTGTATAAAATATCATGGTAGTCTAAATTAAAAATTTACTGATGGGGTTGTGGTTCAGCAGTGAAGGTGGTGGTGTCTCAGGACAGCCACCATGGTTTAATTCCCTTAAGGCATGGAGAAGCGGTTGGGACCAAATGCAACCCTTAGGTGATTTTTACAGAAGAGTACCCCCTGTTGTGGCAGCTTAGCTGAAGGAAAGTGCTTGTGATTTGTGGTTCATCCTTTGAGGGCTGTTTCGTCGATGGAAATGGGCCCTCATGGTGTTTGACATATTCAGGACAATTGTAATGCTTCTGGAGTTTAACAGAAACACTTTCAAAAATCAATCGTGTGATTTTACTGTGGAAGTTGATATTGGACAATAATCTACTTTGAGTTGAAATTCGTATATAATGAAGGCGATGAAAATTCTTTTATCCATGTCTGTACAATTGTCTATCATATAGTTGGCAGTTTGTGGAGTTGCACCATTTTTAGCATATAATCTAAAACATTCAAAGCACTCCTTTGTCCACTGGATATGCCTTTAGCATTGGGGTGTAGGTTGCCTATTGCATTTGTGGGACCTCTAACGCATTTAATCTCGTCATAACTATATGGCAAGTTTCCTCCTGCTAAAGACTAGGATATACCTTTTTGGTTTGAATGAAATCTTTATCCAAGTCGTGGTTACTATGTACAAGACATGAAAAGCCTGTTCATAGCATGGTCTTTTGTTTTGAGTGTGGTAAATTGAATGGGGGGCTTTTTACTGTGATGGTTCTGGGCAAGCGTTACATTTAACTGATTGGTTATTCAATTATGAATGTGCAAGCACCGAAGATTTAACTGCCATGTTTACAGTATTGGTTCAATGACGTAATTTCACTGTGTTTTCAACATATGTTTCATACTGAAATCGTTATTAACATAACCACCGTGGAAATTCTCTCTTGGCTGACTAATTTTCAGCTGACAACCAACAGTCATCACCTATCTCAGCTGGGAGTACAAGTTTGGGTATAGGAATTGTTACCCCCCAAACCTGCACTTCAAATATTCCGAAGTCCTTTAATGGAGTGCAACCCTAGGGGCATGTAGGAAGATTTCCCAATGTCACCACGGCAATTCTTCTTCTCACTTTAGGCCGGTTCTTTTCTGGCACAAGGGGAAACGCTAGAAAATATTATTTTTATGATGTTTTCTTCAGAATAAAATGGATGGTGGAATTTTCCAAGACCAATGCATATCCTATTTGGCTATGGAGTCAAGATGAGTGAACAAGAGGGTTTGAATATGATGAAGAGGTGCAGGTTTGGGGGGTAACAAAGTCCTTTAACGGAGTGCAACCGTAGGGGCACGTAGGAAGATTGCCCAATGTCACCACGGCAATTCTTCTTCTCACTTTAGGCCGGTTCTTTTCTGGCATAAGGGGGAAACCCTAGAAAATATTATTTTTATGATGTTTTCTTCAGAATAAAATGGATGGTGGAATTTTCCAAGACCAATGCATATCCTATTTGGCTATGGAGTCAAGATGAGTGAACAAGAGGGTTTGAATATGATGAAGAGGTGTAGTTATGCTATTAATAATATGCTCTAACTAACCACTTGGATCTTCTTCAATACACAGAAAACTATAGGAGGGCCCTTCCAAAGGTGCAATTCACAACACTTACAAAACAACCAAGTAATAATGTTCAACCATGAACAAGAAAGGGACAGCCATGACCTCTCAATATGTAGAAATAACGGCAGAAATATCCATAAAATGAATAATGATTACAGCAAGCAAAAGGGAGGGCTGAACCTCTACCCTAATGTCTTCTTATTGGAGCAAAATTGCCCTTCTTCAAAGATTACACTAGCAATCTGCAAGAGTAATATCCGGCCATCAAATCAACCCATGAAAAGTAGAAAAAAGATAAAAACCTCAACTTGGACTTGTCCTTCTTCTAGTCCTCCCAAAGCTATTCAACAAAGTGCTTGGAGGGGAATTCCAATCTTCGAACCATGCATCTAGAAAATGGAATTTGCCTCTATTTATACCTTTCAAACCAAACCCTAATCAATAAAATAACAATAAAAGAGAGCTAGAAATCCTAGAGTTAGGGCACTCCTCTTAGAGTAGTTTTTAGGGTTTGATTTAGTCAAAATTTGACAAGTGTCATCTTCCCCTTGAGGTCGTGTCTCCAAATATGTGAACAACATACCTCAAACAATATGTAATGCCCCATAAAGACCCTTTAGAATGCTTTAGATGCTTTCTTGAAGAGGACGTCCCTCTTTAAGAAGGTAGAATCATGATCAAACAACCAAAATATCATTCTTTTCACCGTTTGAGTGGAACGCTCCTCATCAAGTGACCCATTTTTGACCCTACAAGTGCTTCTAGCACCACATGGCACCTTTCTAAAGAGGGTGTTCCTCCTTTGACCTCTTTCCTTGTGACATGCCATGCTTCGGGCCTACTACAAGGTATGCTGTTTGCTCCTTTGCGCCTTGTTTGACGTCTACCTCACCATAAGTCATGCTTTGGACATTTCTTGTTGTAGGGCACTCATCTTATAAGTTTCCCTTCTTGCTCACATCATTCATCCATGAGGTCCTTGGCCCTAGGTTCAATCTAGGAACAAGGCTCTCCATCAATGATGCAACAAATGGTAATGGAAGCCATGTAACCATTCCTCCAAATGTGTGTCAAATGTGCCCCAAATGGAACCTCACGGTGAAATATTCCTTTGGCAAAGCCTCCATCAAGCCAACAATACTCCTCCACACCTTTGTTTTTACCTTGGATGATGAATGGTGCTCGGGCAAGAAATAACAAGGTGCATGACCTCCAAATATCTCCCCTCAACCTGTAGGCTGTAACCGCCACTGAATTCCAAGTATCTTCTTCCGTGCTTGGTGAGATAGATAAGATAAGATAATTTTATTAATGCCCAACAAATGATCACAAAAGTAGGTCAATGGGACTAAAAGATATATCCAGTGTGAATACAATGTGGGAGTGAAGAGAGCTTATGGAAATGCGAAATTCAAATAAGCCACGCATTTCTTTGGGGGTAACAGAAATTAGAATATGATTTTTTTTTCAGAGCAGGATAGAGGCCTTCACAAAATGCAGCATTGAAATTCTTGCAAGTTGCAAGTAGAATAGAATAGCTGCAATTCCATGTCTGTTTTTTCACTATAACAGTTATGCGGCTATGCCGCGATATACAAATCCTATCCACCTTCATGGGTGATCATTTTCTTCTAGGACTTCCACCTAGTCCTGAATACAACCAGTCAGGGGTGCACTCGTTGGGATTGAGATTGGAACCTCGGCCATCATTACAGCAAACACCCCAACTCGCATCCAGGTCACAGCCCAACAGACTCAATTGTATGCCTGTTCAGTGTTTACAATGACAAACAAACTGAAAAATCTTAATCAGAATGGTTCCCTTTAATCATTTTCACTTTGGCTATTTACATTTGGAACGGTGTTCTGGAAGTGAGGATGATGTTACTCACAATGAAAATTACGTTTCGGCTGAAATAAGATTTCAACTCAGAGTATTGTAGCAGAACCAAACCATTTAGTCCATTGCAATTTCAGTTGTCTTTCAAGAATCAATAGAATAGAAGTTTGGATCAATCAGAGTAAAGTGTTTAATGTGTGATTTGATTCCATCCCATCATGTATCAAACCTCTAAAAAGGAGAATGCACTTTTGAGTAATTCAACTGGTAGTGTTTAAAAATAAAAGATTTTCAATAGCTATGTTTACTGTTAACTCTGATATCTGAAGGAGAATCTGAACTCATATTGTTGAATGGTCCTCAACACTTTGGAACTATTGAAATTTCTTAACCATTATAGTAAAGAAGCACAGCAAAAACTTCCATGTCTTCTCATCAATTCCTCGTCTGGACTCTGGTTAAAGAAGGTGGGCATGCACTCTAGGATATATGGCTGTTGATGCTCAGAATTGACCGAGGCCAAAATATCCTCCTGCGAATCAACAGATGTGTGAACACGTGTTAATTCCAAATCAAAACCAATAACTCTGTTGACCTTAATGTCAAAGTTACAGCAATTGACAAATAAGTTGAAGAGTAAAAGTGGCAAGCATGGAACCAAATAAAGTTTGATGTAAAAGAATGCCTTTAAATTCAAAATTTTAAAGTGAACAGCAAGAAACTTACAGTTCACGCTGCTGAATACAAAGTGCATTCAATCAATGTGAAAGTGAAGTGAATCCTTCACAATTGACAAATGCTTGTTACCACTTTACTTTTAAAACCATTTTTGCTAAGACACAAAATAACAAACAAATGAAATCATTAATTTTTTTTTTATTTAGAACAGATTTCCGTTTGTATGAATGGCATTAACAAGTGGACAGTGTTGTTAAAATGCATACAAGACTTGTTGAAGAGTAAAGAAGTATTGTTCTATTTAATGTAATGGTGAGGGTACGTAAACGATTTGGAATTGCTTATTTACAAAGATAGAATTGAAGATATGATCACAAACATATCAGAATCGCTTGTATAGACTGTTGTCAATTCTTTGTCAGTCATGCATTGGCTGAAACACGTGACATGTTTTCTGTTGTTCAGCTTTAAAAGAAAGGAAGAAAATTGGGTTGATGCTAGTGTAAGAGAGGAAGAAGGCTAGAAGAATTTGTTTCTTCTCTGGAAGAGAAACGAGAATCAGATAAAACAGCCCGAGGTGTTTGGGTAGTTGAATGGTTGGGCAGACCAGTTGGATTGTTGGGCAGTTACTGTTAGCTTTCGGGTTTCTCTGAAAGTGTTGACACCATGTTTTGGGGTGCTTCATGAGATTTGGGATACATATTGTATGCTCAACCCCTGGATGGTTTGAAGTGGGACACGTCAAATCATCAAGACATATATACTATGTTACACAGGGACGCATCCCCGCCAAAAAACTCTTCATCCCCTGTGTTCTGGGGACTTAAGAATGCCTTGGGAACGTTCCCAAAACAGTGGGAACGCCATCGGGGATGCAGGGACTTCCATGGCGTTCCCCTCCCAAAATTCCAGAACGGCTAGGGTACTATTTTAGGCTCTGAACTTATGGTATTCATGTAAGGTGCAGGCATTGTCATCCCACACATAAAGTGCCCACATTCAATCACTGATTTTGTGGTTCATGTTAGCACTGAACCTAGGGATTTTTTAGTGTGAACTGAAGTTCATCTCAATTCTCATAATAGAGTACTAAACCTGGGCTGTCTTCACACATACAAGGCATTAGTGCTGTTTTTAGTGGCCCCTTCTCTTAAAGTCAAACCTTCTTACATTACCGGAGTCACGGTGCAGGGCACACTTTTAACCTGGAAACTCCTTATCTGCATTAACCATTAGACGAGGACTGAACAGTGTCAATGATGAGACAAAGTACAAGAATTTCTGTCCTCCGTTCCTGTGTAATAACAACTGCTTCAGTCTTATTCCTCCATCATTGAATGGAACTTATACCAGGTGAAACTATCTACACCTCTAATTCATCAGTCTGGAAACATGACATGGGCATGTACTAAGATGTATTGATTATAGTGACTTATTAGCATACAATTAATCCCTGTGATTTCTGAGTTCATTTTCCAAGCAATAACAGTCAAAATAGCCATGATGGCAAGGGTGTATTTCAAATCTGCAAACATACTCCCAGCATGATTCTTGTTGCTCAATTGCCAATAAATATCAACATACTCCAAGAACATGGCTAGCCAACAAATAGAGAAAAACATTACATGCAGCACTAGCCCGAGCCACTCCAATCACCACTCATGTAGTCTTTTCAATTTGTGATGATAAAGAAAATATCGTGGATTAACTTTGGATGATGTTGCAAAAATCAATAAAGCATACACACCTTTGTGTCATCTTCTTGTATAACCACCCAAATAATGACTAACAAGCCGTAAAATAACCTTTTGGATAGCTGTTATCCTGTAATTTGCAGCCCAGTAATTAGTGTCGTTATGAAATATACGTGATCCAACTGATCTGGATATCTACTGCTGAACTACTGTTTTGTCTCTTAGATCTGATACTCTGGGGGTTTTTGGATGCGTTTGAGTTAATTGTTTAACATGCTTGGTGATTTTCGCATGTGTGTTTCATTCAATTAATGTTTAAGTAGTATATACGATGCATACAAAATAAGGAACAAACACCATCTCATTCATATGTATTATGAGGGAAAAAGCAGGAAATACAATGATATGCTGAAAGCAGAGAAATAATCTTCAACTAGATCTCGTGGATCGTCACTGGAATACAAAGCAACTAAAACAAAATACCCGTGATCAGAAGATGAAGGTAGATCTGCGCATGCACGGATAGATCGGCAAAATGCAGTTCCGGAAACTCACGACAACTGCTGCAAACTCTGGAAAACTCGCCCTGGTGGCTATACTCGTCAGAACAGACTGGAAACTGTCCCAAACTGAGCGCCCTGGTCTCTAGGCTGCTACTGGTAACTGTTAGACTGAAGATCTGACCCCGAAAGCTCTGGATGTCATCCCCTGGGGGGTTGCACACCTCCTGGGCTCTGTGAGTGCACCCTAGTGATTCCACCGTCAGAATCCACTGCTATATGTCTCAAAATGTGCGCCCTGGCCTCCTCTGTACTGGGTCGGAAGGATTTCCTCGGATCTGATCCGGAATACCCCCTGGAACCCCAAACGTCCCTCCTCAAGAGTTGCGCACTTCTTGGTTGTCTGGTGCGCCCTGAGAGATTCTACCGTCAACTTAGTCACCTGGTTCGTGTTCGTGTTCGAATTCGGCAAGCTTGAAGTTCGACAAAAAATCGACAGTCAAAATTTTGGGGATAAAATTCGGCATTAAGTTCGACAGACTACAAAATTTGAAAAATAAAAAATATATATAATAAAATTCAATGCTCTCATTATAACACATATGATAAAAATCTAAAAACATGTTAATGAAAGTTATAAAACATAACATTAAATTTTTTTACAAAAGTGAGCATGCAAAAAAAAAACTAGAACATGAACACAAGTTTCGGTGTTGATGTTCCTGTGGCCTACTTATTACATCAATAAGCTCTATGTCATCGAGAGCACTAGGAGCAGTAAAACCACTAGAAGCATGATCACCACTAAGTTCAAAACTAGCTCTATCACTCTCTCTCAATGCCAAGATCAAGAACTGAGAGAAGCTACAAAGGCGCCAATGTTGGAAAATATTTGAATTTTTCGAGTGTTATGAATGGCCAAAACTGATTTAAAAGTCAATGACAACTTACTTGACCAATAATCTGAAGTGTTTTATTCCTCTTGTTGGAATGTATATATATATATATTCTATTTTTATAATTTTCTCTCATTTTATATTCTTTATTTATAAAAAATAAATTAAAAATAATATACCTTTTAGAATTTAATATAATATTTTACAATTCAATATGACAGATATATAATGTTCTTACCTGATACTAAATGCATGAGAATTAAAATATGAAAAGATAATATATATATATATATATATATATATATAAACTTAATTTAAATTTAGATAATTTAAAACTTTAATTTCCTAGTTAGGTTTAAATTCGGCATTAAATTCGGCTTGAATTTTGAATTCGACATTAAATTCGGCTTGAAGTTCGGCTTGAAGTTCGACGAATTTCATCGAATAAATTCGGGATTGGATAAAAATCGGTGAATTTTGAATTTTATGCTTGAAAATCGCCGAACCCGGTGACTAAGACCGTCAGAATCTGATGACTGGTGGCTCAAAAGATGCGACCTGGCTGATCCTCAACTTTGTCGGAAGGAATCTGCAAGATGAACCCTGGTCTCGTGCAGCTACACAAAACCCTCTCTAACCCTTGCGCCTTCACTAACTGAGCTGCACAATCACTGCAAAACTGAATACTCCTGAATAGCACGGTGAAATATCTGGATGGTATCTTTGATAGGCTAGGGTGTGTCTCTCAACACTGAAACCAATCAAGGTAGGGTTTCCTCCAGAAATCCACAAAACAACAGAAGGTCGACTCTCCTCCTTTGGAAACTCTCTCAACATCAAATCATAACATAATGAGGAATTAGGTCGAATTCCTCCCTTTATACGCTTCCCGACCTAATTCTCCATTGACATCACTTAAGCTAGGCACTTTTCCTCCTAAGGTGAGAGATTAATTAATTAAGTCTCCCCCTCAACACCTTTTTCTTCTATTTCTCCGTTGACTTTAGCTTAAGTGACTTTTCCTATGCTTTTTGGCTTAATTCATCGTTTAGCCACTAATTCACCCTTATTTCTCCTCTTGTCCCCTGTTTGTGCCTGACTATAGTCTACGGGAACAAATAGACTACTAAGTCATTCCCTGCTGGCTTACTCTGGGAACGGGACATCACAAGTTATGCTCTGTGCTTTGTCCTAAAGGTGATGATCTCTGTTCTCAATCCATCTCTGTCCATGTTTAGCAACGCAATATTCCTCTACCAAGAATATCAACCTGCAGATGACTTCAACAGCTAACCAAAATACTGTATCAGGAGGAAAACAATGAACAACTCATCATAGATCAGAAATTATGAATGCCACAACATGCTCATAACAGTCTTGCTGCATCTTTCCCATGCATAGACCTCATCTGACCAGCTATCAGTAATATCTCTTTGAAGAGTAAGGTCAGTCATAAAAGTACACGACTGCCATCTCAATAATCATATTATCCCTTTACTGCTGCACCACATTATCCTCTGCTTCTGAAACTGAATAAGGCCATGATTTTAAAATTGAATTTCTTCAAATAACTCAGCATGATCATCTTCAAGGATAATGCTTGATAAACTGAACAATATCTTGACTTATTGACTGATTTGCAGAGGGTACAAATGCAGGCGTTAACACCTCTTGTAACAATTTCTAGAACTATAAGTTAAACATAGTTGGAGTTACCAGTTGGTTGATGTCAATTAGAAATTCTGTTTTTGTCTTTAATTGTACATGTTTTCCTAGATACGATGATTATTTTTTGAAATTAGAATGAATAGATAAGAAGGTGGGATATTGAAGAATGTGTTAGTACTAGTCAAGAGGAAACTAAATTTTTACCAATGTTTGTTTGTTTTTCTTGTGAGTATCCTGTTTAGGTTAAAAAATATTTTACAATTTAAAGGGAAAATCAGTACAAAGTTTAGTGGGAAATGATTTTTTGTGTATGTTGTTTTCCAAATGGTATTTGGGTAAAATAATTTAATGTTTACTTGTTGATACATATTGTTTATTCTAATTGTTTGTGGTTGTCTTACTTTGGTGATTCGTTCGTGATTCAATTGTTTGGGAGAGTGCAGGATTATTACATGAAATGCTTCGATCAACCAAGGAAAATGGATCAAAATCAAGTTGGAAGGTAGCTTATCAACCTTGTACTTACTATTTTTCATCACTGTTGTTTTTGATATATCTTTTAAGAGATTGCTTCGTTTCCAATAGCCAACTTTCTCACATCATTCAGTGTCACTTATTTAGATAAGTAAAATTTTACTAATTATCCGAATGGTTTTGGGAAATAACTCCCTCCCTAATAATGGGTGAAGGTGTACCCACTTGAAATGTCGAAACTATTAAAACAATGAATGTAATTTTTTTTGAAAACAATTTGAATAATTCAAGAAGTTGCAAAAGCTTACATAATTCGAAGATTCATGAGTTTGGATGAATTATATACATGGCACAATAACAATTTGGGTGGTATGTGTAGTGTACAATGTACATACTTGGACTTATGTAAATTTTTTCCATTAGCTGTAACATACATAAAATATATAAATAACATTGCATATATATATATATATATATATATATATATACATGTGGTTCACGGCACCGAAGACCGATACTCGCTACATCCACGGAAAACCCCTCCGAAATCTGTGAGAGAACATGGGGAGGCCGAGCATTTTCGGAATATTCGGGGCTCAACAACAAGAGCATCATATAGACCCATTAAGGGCATCACATGTCACTTACAAGGAATTGAACTTGGGTGGGGAGGGTAACAACCATTCCTCCCAACCACCCAAGCTACATCCAATGGACATATTGCATAATAATTAATAATCATAACAATAACAATAGTAATGATAAAAATAACCCAAGGGACACAACTGTTCATCCTTGTGACTAGTCAATGATATTTATACCATCATGAGTGGTCTCATAAAACATCACATTCATTATTACCAATTATATTTTATGTCCTATATGGATTTCTTTACATTATCCTACTTATTTTGGATATTTGGTTGATAAACTAGTTTAGTTCATTACATTGGTATGAAAGCTTCTTTGATCTTGGCCTTTGGCCATATATATTTTTTAGAGCCTCTTTGATCTTTGGCCACAACCCAACCTTTGCTTCGGTGTGTAGCCGATTTGTTCTAAGCTCTAGTCAAAAAATAAGAAAAGGGAAGAAAATAACTAGTGAAGCGTAGGCAGAAAATCAATGTGTCTTGTGAAAATTGTTCCGTTGCTAGAAGAACTTTGTTATTACAGTCATTTCTGTTAGCTTTTTGTTGCTCTGGAAGTGTTTCCACCTATCTAGAAGAGTGCTTCTTGGGATGTGAAGGGCTTATGGTCTCCTAACCCCTTCATTTATTTTTGACTTACATTTAGAGAGCTTAGATTGGGTGTATACTTGCCTGGGATCAGTGCTAGGGAGGTGTACTTCTTAATGTGGTAATTGGCACATGTGGCATTTTTGGCACCTTCTACAAGGGCACACTTGTTGTGGAGGATGGGTGCTTGGCACATGTAGAGTAACCATCCTGGAGGGGGGCATTAAGCACTTGGCCTTAGGAGCATGTAACCACCTTACACACAGTTTGAGGAGGGTTTGAGTTGACAAACCATTGATTGGAGGGTAGACCATCTTGGTTTAGGAGCACTTGACATGTTGACACCTAGCTTGGAGGGCGCACCACCTTGGGGGTTGGACAAACCCTAGTGTGACATGTGGACACCTTGCTTTGAGGAGCACTCCATTTGGAGCTTTGTGTGTTCACTTACCCTAGGGTTGTTTGTGGACTTAGTCCATGTTTTCTTCTCTCTTCCCTCACCTTAGTCTATATAAAGGGAGGAGAGTGTATTTGTTATTTACAACTACTTTGCATCTTAGAGATTGATAATTGGTGTGATGGTATCTATATGGAGAATCTTGGAAGATCATGTATTACTCTTGTAACAAGGATTATTGCTTGTGGGATGCTAGTGCTAGGGCTCCTTGGCTTGTGAGATGCAAGTGTGGAGTACTATAGCTTGTGGGACTCAAGCGTCCAAGTCTTCTTGATAGCATGTGTGCTGCAAGTGGGAGATCTTGGAGTTTAACAGTTGTTGTGATGCTAGCTTGTTTGGGAGCTTCAAGGATTGTTTTGTAGAGCTTGGTGGGATACCTTGCTTGGTCTTTGTATTGCTTGTTAGGGTTTGTAGTGATTGTGGATGCACTAGCTGTTGATGATTGCAACTTCATGAGACATTCTCCAGGTCGTTCTCCTCTGGACTGATTTGAGACGATTTGCGAGAAAGCCCATGTGATGGGTGTGTCATACTCCTTTGGACTGAGTTGAGATGACGTGTGTGGTCTCTTGTCGTGCTCCTCTGGACTGAGTTGAGATGACTTGAGATGGTCTCCTGTTTGGCTCCTATGGACTTAGTTGAGTTGATCTGTTGAGAGTGACGTCCCTGTGGCTGAGCACAGGTGGACGTGTCCCTAGTGGTTGAGCAATAGAGGATGTGATAGATCCTTGCTATATTGTCTAAAGAGTAAGATTTATTGTGTAACCCTAATTTTGTATTGTGAAGGGTACAAGTCGGCTCCACCTTGTAAAGATAATTAATATTGTGTAAAGATCAATTATATTGTTGAGTTATAGAAGTGGGCCCTATTGTGCCAATAGACATCCATTTGATGTGCTAGGTCTTGTATAAATAAGAGTTAGATCCCCATTGTGGATCACTCACTCACACTCACTCATTCATTATCTCAACGCCTACTTGTAGGGCTTGTTGCCGTCCTAATACACACTTGGGTTAACGTGGAAGAAACCTTCAATCCACTTGGTGTGTCCTTGGGGGCAAGTCTCGAGTCAAGGTGCTGTCACCTGATCCTCAACTCCTCCGTCTAGGCCAACTCCTAGCGAAGCCAAGGGGGGTAGTCCCTATAAAAATAATTCTAAGGTTTTTCTAAACTAAGAAAGAAAAACACTTTAATCTAGGAGTTTATTGCTTGAAATAAAATTAGATCATTCACCACTTAACATTTATCATCATAAAGAATAATTTTCTCATGAAACATTCATACATCAAAAGGATACAACATCTGCAATATTCAAGAGCATAAAAGAAGATTAGACAACATGCATAAGTGTAACTGCTCACATAAGATAAATTGAAAGTATTTTTTAACCAGTGCCTTAAAAGGAGTTGTGGACAGTGTAGATCAAAGATTTTATTAAGGTAAATTTTGTAATTAGTTAGTGAAGAGTGTTTGGCCCCTTAGGAAGTTTGTTCTTTGCTTGGACTTGCTGAGAGTTTACCGAAACCCAATGGTCTCACCAGTGAACTCACCAAAAGCGCTGGATGTACAACACGGTAAACCGTCTTACTTCACAGGTCACTTTTAGGCCTTTTCCTCCCAATGAACTCCCTACTTAAGAGATTGTCCTATTAAACTAGCAAGGTTCAATTACTTGATAAAACTTGAAATAGATGGATCACACACCCTGCTTTGTGAATAAAGAATTTGCACAAACACTTGAAAGTGTAAAGAAATGAATTTGCAACAATTAAATGTATGTACCCTGCTTTGTAGTTGAGAAAGATTAACAAGATACTGCTTGAAATTTAAACATTGTCGCAAGATTAATTAAAAAAGGAAAGTACTTGAAGTAAAGATAGCTAAACATGCATGATAGATTCAGACTTGGTTAACATGCATAAAGATTAGAGTGTTGTAGTGTGTCCGATGCTTTTTGAGTAGTGTATGTGATTACCAGAATTTAAGCATGCATCAATCCAAAAAATGAAACAAAACCTACAACACAAATCCCCCTAACGGGGATGAAGAAACTGGGCGCAAAGGGCCCGCTTTTATTGCACTATTACAATGGAGAACCAAAGTTCTCTTTGAAATTTTGGCTCTTTAGAAGAAGAGGGATCCTTATTATTGGATCGTTTAGAAGAATACAAGAAGAAAAGACAAAAAAATGAAACTTCGTTTTGATGAAGTCACAACCCCCCAGGGTGCCCCGAAAGCCTTGATTTTGCCCAAAACTGGCAGAATCTCCTCTTGAACCTGTATTTGCTGCAAGAAAACAACAAGTAAACGAAGTTAGAAAATGCCAAGAAAATTTTTTAAACGATAAAAAATTTATCAAAAAAAATTAGAAAATTTTCTAAGGCAAACTGCAAATTTTTAGGGCCTTTTGGGCAGCTTGTAGGGACCTAACTTAGGCTCTTTTGAATGCTTCTGTTTGCTGTTTTAGAACAACAAACATACGGCAGCCAATTAGCTTGATCAGAAAATTAAAGCTAAGCAAAAATTTGATCTAATTTCGAGGTGAAAAAGATCAAAAAGTCGCCTAAAACAAGCCTAGATCTATCCTTTGAAATTAACAACTTGTAGCTTAGATCTAGAATAAATTGCATGCAGATTTTAGATGCTTAAAATTTAAATTTGAAATTATTCTAAATTTGCATGCAAATCAAAGAAAAAGATGGGAAAGGAATTTTATCAGTTTTCTGGAGTCTCCGCCTGAGCCTGGAAATTTGGGCTATGGGGCTCTCTTGGTATGAAGAAGAGGGAGCTTGATCTTAGAATCTTTTGGACAAGACGATGGAAACCACCACCTGTCGATCCTCCAAACTTGAGGAACCTGTAACTGTACACTTCAATCCTGCACAAAATTGTTAAAGATTTTCCCTACAAAACACAACTCACATACGCATGTTAATTCAACTGAAAATAAAACATTCAGTATAAAATTCTATGAAGTAAAGAAGCAATAAGATAAATCAAGCTAGATTACTCTTACCCTATTATATGATAGCATACCTACAAGGCTTTAACAATTAACCACAAAATGAAAATGTAAATAATACATGTTACTTCATGAGAACATTTGCATTTAGGTCAAAGCATCCACACATTTGAGTCCACACCAAAATAGCTCCAATGTCTTTCTTATTCCAAATGATTACAACAATATTACAATAACTTGCTTGTCCAAGACTAAACTAACTTGAGGAGAGGTCGACCCTTTCTTAGATAGCATTTGAGGTGACAATTCCTAAGTGTGCATGTGCTAGGGTTAGGTTTAGGGTTTAGGTAATGCGTGGGTAATGAGGGAATGGCGCACTAGTGAATGGGTAGATGCGTGGGAGTGGAGGGGAGTGATGGAAGGTGGAGGGTGAGTGGATGTGGAGTGAAGGCACTATGGGAGGTGAGAGTGGGAGTGAGGGGGAGTGAAGGTTCAGTTAAGGAATTTGTGGGCCCTTTAGGAGATGCGCCAAGCTCTGGGAATGCGCCACCTAGGAGAAGTGTTCGAGTTCCCACATTGGGATCTCCTCTTGACTCCATGTCACCTCAATCAAGTGGACCCTACCTCAGTTAAACTCGCCCAGGGCCTCCAGTCAACTGGGGACATGAAAAAACATGTCTCAATTATGTTCCCCAGTTCTCCTAAAATCTAGGAGATTTAATTTAATTACCCCTTTTCCGTATTTTTAGAGTATTTTTGATTTTTTAGTGATAATAATCACTTTTTTGCCTCGAAAGATAGGAAATAGGGGTTTACATGGTGTTTTGGACTGGAAAACGAGTGTAAATATGACATCTGACAATGTTTGATGCCATATTTTTTACATTTATTGACTCAGAATTAATAAATTCCATTTTTGCGGGAATTTAATTAATTCATTAAAAACTTAAAAAAAACCTATCAAACAATTTCCAAATGACTCAGACAACATGTCCTAGTATGAACTTATATACATTTAGACACTAGAGATTGGATTTTCCATGTCAAGACCTTATCGCTAGTACATACTTCGACTCTGGAGCTAGTCTTCTGAGTGAAAAAACTTAGAAATTATTTTTTCTTCTCACTAAGGCAAGCAGAAAAAATAATTAACAAGTAGAAAAACCCACTCCAAAGTATGTGCTCACTCAAGGTCTTGGGTGGCCAATAGCCTTTTACAATCTCTCATACTTAGGACATTTGTCATTTATTACAATGGTGGAAATGCGGAAAAAATGGGTCTTTCATAAGACCCGCTGAACTCTGAAATCTGCAAATATGAGCACTGATTGCTCATTCTCTGGCGGCTCTTCAGAAAATTCAGCTTGTGCAAACTGGTGGATAACATTGGCTCCATGTGGGGACGTGTGGTTGATCTATAAATCTGTAGGAGACCATGCGAGAATCCAAAATTACGCTTCTTGCATCATGGACGCATGCCAACAATCATATCCATATAAAAACCAACATTATACACAATTTGCAAATGATAAAGTACAAATACATATAATACAACAAAGCATATATACATGTGCATAAAATACAAAAAATAAATGATGTACATAAAAG
This sequence comes from Picea sitchensis, assembly GCA_010110895.2. Taxonomy (NCBI): domain Eukaryota; kingdom Viridiplantae; phylum Streptophyta; class Pinopsida; order Pinales; family Pinaceae; genus Picea; species Picea sitchensis. The sequence goes on from SNQJ01S0035775.1 coordinate 129,713, forward strand.
ACAAAGCATAAAGTACAAAGATAAGGGTTAGAGAGTATGATATAGTAGATGCCCCCATGGGCATCAGATGACCTCTGTGAAGAACAACTTGAGAAGTTGGCCGTTGACTGGTAGGGCCAAATTCTCACCATCCAACCTGTTTAGATAGAACGAATTTATGCCAGCTAAACCCTGTATGATATATGGACCTGTCCATAAGCTGTCCAACTTCCCGTGATTCCCTGGCTTTTCCCTTCTTTTGTCCCAAAGAAGGACTGTGTCCCCCTCCTGAAAAACTCTCTACCGTGAAGACTTATCAAAAGTCCTCTTTACCCTGTCCTGATTCTTTATGCTCTGATCCAATGCTTTTCGTCTGATTTCGTTTAACTCTATCAATTGATCAATCCTGTTTTGCTGGAAGTCCTCATCTAGACCATACTTTTGAACAAACTGATACACTGGAAGCTTAAGGTGAATTGACAAGGTGGCATAAAGACCGTAGACAAGCTCGAAGGGGCTTTTACCGGTGGAACTCTTTTTGGATATTCTGTCCGCTCATGATGCAAACTTTGTTTTGTTGTCCCATGACCTCTTATTAAGTTATTATCCCCTATCGTTTTCTTGAGAATATTCATTAAGTTCTTATTGCTGGACTCAACAAGACCATTACCTTGTGGATAATAGTTTGAAGAGTGGGACAACACAATGCCATACTTAAAACAGAAAGAAAAAAAATCAGTAGAACTGAAGGCCTTGGCATTATCAGTGGTAATTTTGGCGGGCACACCGAATCGAGTGATTGTCCTATCTTCAAGGAAATCCATGACTACTTTGTCGGTTGCATGCTTAGTGGGTATTGCTTCTACCCACTTGGTGAAATAGTCAGTGGCTGTAATTATCCAAGTAAAACCATTACTTGAATTGTCTTTGAACTGACCTATAAAATCAAGCCCTCACTGCTGAAAAGGAGCTTCGACAACCACAGGCTTAAGAGGCAAGTCTGCTAGCTTTTGCTTCCCTGAAAATAGCTGACACTGCTGACAACCCTTGACTATTTTGTGTACATTTGAGAAAATGGTCGGCCAATAATAACCTGCTCTGAGGATTTTGTGGGCGGTAGTTTTAGCCGCAAAGTGTCCACCACAAAATCCTGAATGGAAGTCAATCAAAAGTTTCTTAGACTCTAGCTCATCAACACATCTGAGTATCACTCCATCGGGATTCTTCCACCCCAAGCCGTCTTGAATGATACAATACTTTGCTGCTTTCAACCTTAGAGCCCTCCTCTTGTGACCAATCAAATGACTTGGGCAAGTAAGGTTTGAGAGAAAGTAGATGATATCTGCATACCATTGGTGTTGCTCTAACTTTTGAAGCTTTGATGACAAGGTTGGCCTAGTTTGATTATTCTGGCATACTAAGTCCAACACTTGTTCATTTCCTTTAGTGAGCATTTGAGCTAAACTTAGTGGGTTTTATTTCTAAGTCATACTCTTGAATTTTAGAAACCCACTTTCCTCTATCTCCCAAACAATCCTGCTGGCCAAGGATATCTTTTACTACTGCGTGAGGGACATACCCCACAATCTTTGAGTACCCTATGTATACTCGGAAATGTTTGAGAGATTTGACTAAGGCATATGCTTGCTTTTCCATACTAGTATAGTTAAGCTCTGAATTTTGAAGTGCCTTACTCATGAAAGCAATGGGTTGCTCCTGACCCTCATTATTCTTCTAGAGCAAAACCCCTGCAATAGTATCCTCAGAAGCAAAGGAAAAGATTTGAAAATCCTTTGAATAATCAGGACTAATTAGCACTGGTGATTTGCCAATTGCATCCTTAATAGTTTTGAAAGCAATCTTTCCTTCCTCTGACCACTCATACTTAGCATCTTTCTTTAATAACTTGAGGAGTGGTTTCATTAACTCAGCTAAGTTAGGGATAAACCGTCTGACGAAGTTTATTTGTCCAAGAAATGATTGAAGGGCTTTCTTGGTTGGGGGCAAAGGAACTTTTTGTATGGCTTCAACCCTTTCAGGATCCATTTTTACCCCATCTTCTGCTATGATATGACGTAGTAGCTTGCCTTCGTCAACACCCAAGATGGACTTAGTTGGGTTCAAGGAGATACCATATTTTCGGCATCTTTCAAAAACCTGCCTGAGATGACCTATGTGATCTGATATTTTCTTGGAAAATACTGTTAAGTCATCCTGGTAGATTTCTATGATTTTGCCCATTAGTTCATGAAAGGCAAAATCCATGGCCCTCTAAAAAGTGGCACCCGCATTAAGTAAGCCAAAAGGCATCCTTAGATACTCAAAAGTGCCCCAAGGAGTGGTGAAGGTAGTCTTGTTCTGATCTTCCTTCCTGACCAAAACTTGGTTATAGCCTGAGAAGCCATCCAACATGGACATAATCTTGGAACCTATTACCCTTTGAAGTAGAGTTTCCATGTTAGGGAGGGGATAGTTGTCTTTAATACATGCAAGATTCAAGTTTCTAAAATCAATACATAGTCTAATCCCTCCATTCTTTTTTCTGACAACCACTAAATTGGAACACTAAGAAGAATGTCTGGTTGGAGCAATGATTCTAGCATCTAACATCTTTTTTAACTCGGCTTGAACTAGAGGTGCCAACTTAGGATTTATTCGCCTAAGTTTTTGTCAGAAAGGTCTTGTGTCATCTTTGAGAGGGATAGTGTGTTGAAACACATCTTTTTTGTATGCTTTGAGTTCATCATAGGTGAAGGCAAGCACATCCNTAATACATGCAAGATTCAAGTTTCTAAAATCAATACATAGTCTAATCCCTCCATTCTTTTTTCTGACAACCACTAAATTAGAACACTAAGAAGAATGTCTGGTTGGAGCAATGATTCTAGCATCTAACATCTTTTTTAACTCGACTTGAACTAGAGGTGCCAACTTAGGATTTATTCGCCTAAGTTTTTGTCAGAAAGGTCTTGTGTCATCTTTGAGAGGGATAGTGTGTTGAAACACATCTTTTTTGTATGCTTTGAGTTCATCATAGGTGAAGGCAAGCACATCCCTATACTCTCGGACTAGGCTGATTAGTTCCTTCCTTTCCTTTTCTGTGGTTCCTTGTCCAATTTTTATCATTCTTGGGACCTCTTCTGTCCCAATGTTTATTTCAATATATTTGTCAGGCTTTATTGTTTCTTTTTTCTTTTTGTACATTTCATGCCTGTCAAAAATTTCTTCTAGGGCAGCTATACCTCTGGGTACTGGATTTTTGATGGGATTATCTTCTTCAACATATTGCTTGCCTTCCTCTTTGTAGCTGACATTAAAGTCTGAGCATTGTCCTATGTTATGGATGAACCTTATGATTTGTTCATCATCCTTGAAAACTTGCCAATTGTCAACATTATCTGGGACAGATGGCCTAAATATTATCTCCAACTTGCCTTCACTTTTCATTAGATCTTCTGAGGGCTGGAGGGTAGAAGCTCCTACAGCCAGACTATCAGCTAGGCTATTTTGTTCTCTAGGGATAGCAATGAGGTCCATGGCATCAAAGTATTCCATGGTATCCCATATAACATTTCTGTATCTTCTAAGCCTCTCACTTTTGCATGCATATTTGTTCTTAACTTGGAGAATCACTAAGTCTGAGTCACCCTTTATATTGAGAATTTTGATACCCATGTCCTTAGCGATTTCTAGGCCTAGCAAAAGTGCCTCATACTCTGCCACATTATTAGTTGCATCAAACTCAAGTCTGAATGCAAAATTGTAAGTCTTTTCTGTTGGAGATTTTAACACAATGCCTGCCCCTTTGCCCGATCTAGAGTGAGCTCCGTCAAAATGCATTTTCCATGCTTTATTGCTAACTTTTTCATCTTTAAACTTCTCTTGAGCTGGAGCTAAGAAGTTAGAGCAGATGGAGAAGTCACCCATATCTAACACTTGGCAAAGAAACTCATTAAATTGCTCTTTAGGGTCTTCTATGTGATACTTCCTTTCGGTTTTCCTAAAGAGTCTGAAGTTTTCAGTTGAAGGAGGAGGGTATGGAATGGTAGCAAAAGTCAAATCCATATTCAAATAACCACCCATTGCTGCTCCCCATTTCCTAGATAATAGCATCCCCCATGCATCTGGCACATCTATGACAAGGACGTCCATTTTGAAAGCAAAGTTAGGATGGAAGGCTAACTTAACTGGGAGATCTATAATTATTCCGTGTGTTTCTATTTCCCTTGAGTCCATGGCACACACATTCTGATAAGGCCTTGTGATTTTTAGACCTAGCCTTTGCATAATCCCTTTTGTGATAATATTTGATGAAGCCCCTGAATCATACATGCAGTTGTGTAGCCACTGATCATTTATTTCAAGTGAGACAAAGAAAAGAGGATTTTCTTCCTTAGTCCTATCTCTACTAGCTAAGACCACTGGAGGATCTTCGTGTTGTTCCACAACCTTTTCTTGTTTTTCTGGAGAAACTTTACTTGGAACAACTTTATTACTTGAAATAACTTTATTGCTTGGAGGATCTATAGCTTGCAGAAGCTTTTCTTTCTGTGAAGGAATTTTGAGGAGATCTGAGACTGAAACCAATACCTTTGCATTTGTTATCCAACTACCTAGATCAACATTTAAATTAGCAGTTGGAGTTTGTGTAGGAGGAGTTACCTTTGGAAAGTTGTTTTGAGAGCTGCTAGTTCCTTCTTTTCTTTTCCTCTGGTAAACAATTCCTCTGTGCCTTGCTAATTCTAAGATCTGCTCACTTGTAGGTTTGTGACCATATAGTTTAGTCACATTATCATATTCCTCAACCACTTTTTGTGTTGGCTTATTCCTCTCTTGCATTTGAAGCCAATAATCCCTAGATAGAGGACGAGTTTCATCAAAATTATTGACGTGGTTGACATTTCTGGGCTGACCTACATAGTTGCTTGTTTGAGGAAGGCCTTGTTCATTAATATGACAAAATATTGGACAAGTAGACTCCTCATGAAAGTCTTCACATGCTCTGCAGAAAGGTGGTGCTTCTTCATGAACCACATTATTGGACTCTAATTGATTGGGTGGCCTTTGATCTTGAGGAGGACCCTTTCTCTGCCACCTATCATTATTCTGTCTAGGTTGAAACCTATTATTTTGTGACCTCTCCATTGCTATCAACCTATTTTGCATGGCACTAAGTTGAGTAGCATGGGTAGCTTCCATTCGTTTGACCATCTCAGTAACGACCTTTAGGGGGTTGAAATTCGGGTCTTTATTTTCGGGAGCTGCAGCCACAGCCACAGCCTTGTCCTTAGCCTCTGTTTGCATAGAAGTGCTTCCTCTACTGAAACCATGAATGTTGGACTTGCCTGAGCATGTCTTATCTATTTTGACTGCTATCTCTTGAGCTGACTTGAGGTTGAGGGGTTCCTTATCTCTAAGTTGGTATCTCATTTCCCCTCCAAAGGCCTCGACATAATAGATTAGGATAACATCATTAGGAGGCTTGATGTCAATGTGCATACTGGAGACAAGTTCATTAAATTTCTGATTGAACTCATCCATTGTTTCAGTCTCATTTTTCTTGATTGAGTTAAGGGCTGCTAACAACTGACGATGATCTTTCATTTCCCCCCACTTTTCAATGAAGGCATCTGTAAGTTCTTTGAGTGTTTTGAATTTGTTGTCAGGAAGATCTTCATACCAATCTAAGGCAATATCTTCTAAGGATAAGACAAATAATTTCATTTTGACATCTTCATAATCATGTGCTGCACGCCATTTGTTAGTACATCTCATGAAAGCTTTGATATGCATCTTGGCAGTTATAGCATTGTTACCCTGGAAACTAGGAAGCTTTTCTATGGCTTTTTCAGGGAGAGCATGCGGATAATTATTAATTGCAGTAAAGTCACATTTATTATAGATAGCCATTTCTGAAGTAAAGCTTTTATTGACAAAGAACAACTGAATATCAGAAATTGACTTTGTTCCTAAATGACTAAGTACTCTACGATGAGAGGCTTTGGCTAACCTCCTTTGATAAACCTTCTCAGGTTCAGGAATGAGGTTAAGTAGGCCTTTTGAGTTTCTCCTAGTAGAATACTTAGTTAAATTGTAAGTAAGTGGAGGCGCCAGATGGTGGAGTCTATTTCTGATAAACTACAAGCATCAAAAGAAAACTAAGTAAAACTAAAAGGAAAAACAAGTCGTGACCCGATAATAGAAAGGTTTATCCCTGGCAACGACGCCAAAAGTGTTGCCATCCTAATACACACCTGGGTTAACGCGGAAGAAACCTTCAATCCACTTGGTGTGTCCTTGGGGGCAAATCTCGAGTCAAGGTGCTGTCACCTGATCCTCAACTCCTCCGTCTAGGCCAACTCCTAGCGAAGCCAAGGGTGGTAGTCCCTATAAAAATAAATCTAAGGCTTTTCTAAACTAAGAAAGAAAAACACTTTAATCTAGGAGTTTATTGCTTGAAATAAAATTAGATCATTCACCACTTAGCATTTATCATCATAAAGAATAATTTTTTCATGAAACATTCATACATCAAAAGGATACAACATCTGTAATATTCAAGAGCATAAAAGAAGATTAGACAACATGCATAAGTGTAACTGCTCACATAAGATAAATTGAAAGTATTTTTTAACCAGTGCCTTAAAAGGAGTCGTGGGTAGTGTAGATCGAAGATTTTATTAAGGTAAATTTTGTAATTAGTTAGTGAAGAGTGTTTGGCCCCTTAGGAAGTTTGTTCTTTGCTTGGACTTGCTGAGAGTTTACCGAAACCCAATGGTCTCACCAGTAAACTCACTAAAAGTGACCTGCGAAGTAAGACGATTTACCGTGTTGTACATCCATTTTTGAGTTTCCTCTTCTAATGGGAGTTCCCCTCTCTCATGGTGCCCCCCCCCTTGAGTGAGCCTCCCTCTTTTGGGAGTGACACTTGTAATGCATGCAAGGGGGGTCTCTCTTGCCTCTCTCCTTTAAAAGAAAGCTCACCCCTCCTCTTTTTCCAGCTAATTTTTGAGCAACTCCATGCTGCCCATTTTCTCCCCATTTTCTCTTGCTCTTTCCCCATTTTCTCTCTTGTAATATTGCTGCCATAGTGCAACCACTCTTTTGATTAATAGAAGTGAAGCTTTGGAGGAACTCTTGGTGTTCTCTTGGTGTATTCTTAGTGCTCTTTGGCTCTCTCATTTGGTGTTTTCCTATGCTTGAGGTGTTGATGATTACAGTTGCGTGAGACATCCTCTAGGACACAGACTGAGTGAGTCGGCCTGTGAGAGAGCCCATGAGTTGGGTGTGCCCATGAGATGGGTGTGTCGTTCCTCTTTGAGATAGAGATGGAATGCTGTGTGCCCCTGTGTGGGGAAGATGCCCATGAGATGGGTGTGTCGTTTCTCTCTGAGACAAAGATGGAACGCTGTGTGCCTCTATGAGGGGAAGATGCCCATGAGATGGGTGTATCGTTTGAGATGAAACAATGTGTACCCCTGTGAGGGGTGAAGGAGCCCATGTGATGGGTGTATCGTTTGAGATGAAACAATGTGTACCCCTGTGAGGGGTGAAGGAGCCCATGTGATGGGTTTACTGTTCTCCTCTGTGTAGAGAGTTGAGACGATGTGGTACTCCAGATGATTCTCCTGTGAGACTCAGTGAGATAGAGATCTATTGAGTTGGACGTCCCTGTGGCTGAGCACAGGTGGATGTGCCCCTAGTGGCTGAGCACTAGTGGGTGTGTGAGATCCCTTGCTATATTGTCTAAGAGTTAG
>SNQJ01S0035775.1:142462-153609 GCA_010110895.2 Picea sitchensis
TTGTCTAAGAGTTAGATTTACCTGTAACCCTAATTGTGATGTAAAGGGTACAGGTCGGCCCCACCATAAAGTGAAAGATAATTAATGTAAAAGATAATTAATATGGTAATTATTAATTATATTCTGAGTTATTGAGGTTGGCCTTGTTGTGCCAATAGACACCACTTTTGATGTATCCAGATTCCAGTCTAATATAAATAAAAGTGATTTCCCCATTGAGGAAACACAACACACATGTGATTTTGGAAATTTCAGCAAGTACATGTTCTAGGGCTGAAGTGCGCACCTCTCTTGGGCGCTAGCCTTTTTGGTTTTTGAGAGCACCCTTTTGTATGCTAGGTCTATGGTGTGGGAGGTCTTTCTCTTGAGAATATACTAAAGGATTGTTGGGTTTTCTTCCTTTGTTGAGAAGGGTTTTCCAGGATATTTCTTGTGTTCTTGTGCATGGTATTTCTTCTTGTAATCTTGGTTATTGCAACAATTGTTAATGGTGTAGCTGCATTTGTCTATGGTTCAAGTAAATGCTAAAAATGAATTAAACCTCATGCTTGAGCCTAGCATAGTGAAAATTCAACATGAGGTAATATTGTAAATTTCTGTTCAATCTATTGCTTGCATTGTTTTACTTGAAGAACCCCAAGCAAAGTATTTTGTTGGGGATAAACTTGTAGTAGTATTGCTATAGGTTTATGTGAGTTGCTTCTCTTTGAGTTTGCAATTTATTTTGTAGACCATTTAGGAGATCTCACCTTCTTGCCTCATTGTGTAGCAAAGATTTTACAGGTTTGCAAGTTACTCAAAGCTTGGAGGAGTGGACTCCAAAAGTTTCATTTCACTTCACATTAATTTCTGATATAATTTTCAGATCTTATTTACTTATTTTCTGTACTTATTTATCTCTTAAATCTTGCAATCTAATCAAGTTTCATGTTTAGATTTTGAATATAAAAATTTCTGTTTCATATACTAACCAAAACTGACTCATTTTAGGTGGTTTTTAGCAATTTCCAGCAAACATAGCTTGTTGTTTTTTGCAGGTTTTCCCCAGTCCAAGGGGAGGCGCTGCCCATTTTTGGCCATAAGGAGCTCAAGGAAGCATCCTAAGGCCTTGGTGCAAAACCCTCTCTCTATTCTTACTCCCCAAATCATTGTAAGCAACCCAAGAGAGTCTCTTGGGTTTGCATTCTTTTCATTTTCATAATTTGTAAGTATTTCTTAGTTTGCTTTGCCCACATCTTGCATATGAGTGGCTTTGCCACCCTTGCAATACCGTGTTGGTTAGATTTGTTGTTTAATTTGTATTTTTGCTTAATTTGTTTGCCCCACTTCACCCACAAAGAGAAGGTTGAGTGGCTAGTGTAACTTGTCTTATTTTATTTCAATTTCTTTTACCCACCTTGGCACAAAATCGGTAGGCTTTCCCTCCACATTGTGCCATAGTTGTGAGGTTGCAAAGTTAAATTATTTTGCCCACCTTTGTCCTTAAGACAAAGTTGTGTGGCTAATCTGTTTAATCCAATTTATTTCAAGTTATTTCAATTTGTTATTTGTGCCCACACCTTGCATGTGAGTGGCTTTGCCACCCTTGCAATATCGTGAAGGCTAGTGAGATTTCCTTTTCTTGTAAAGTAATCAAACTCGTGCCCCGCCTTTTGCCCCGTATTCCCTCTCCTTGCCACTTTGTGGATCTTGGGTAACAAGAAAGGGCAAATGATTGTGTGGCTAGTTTAATTAGGCACCTAACTCCACCATTGTTTTAACCATTAAAAAGGGGTGACTTGGGAGGCTAGAAGGGGTTCAAGCCGGGGATGGTTTCACGACACTACGTGTTGTCCTTGTTGAGCGCCCAAGCATCTTGGATTTGACCTGTGGAGCTAGGGAGGAACCTTGTTGTTCTTATTATTGAGCACCCAACACTTCCTCTTGGTTGAAAGGATAAGGACTTGGGGTAGTCACATAGCTTAGGATTGCTACAATTCACATCTAATCCCCCTAAGTTCAAGAGAGACTTAAAATTAATTAATATCAACCTACTCACAGTTCACAACATTTACATTTCCTTGCAATTTCCTTTCAAACAATTCATTTTTTTAAAGCATTTACTTTTCATTTACTTTCAACACATTCCGTACTTGTGAATATTTACATTTATCAAAGCATTCTCTATTCTTTACTGCAAGCATTCTTTATTTTGTGAAATAATTGTTTCAAGTGTAAAAGTTATTTTTCAATTCATTGTATAGATATTGCATAAGCTTGTTTCGTTTTTGTAGAGTAATCTTTCATAATGTATATCTCAATAAGTCAATTTTGATAATCTTTAGGCACTGGTCTAATTGTTGTTTTATAAATAAAGGTTTGCTTGTCATTGAAAGAACTGCATATTGCATTGCTGCTTGTCATTGGGTTGGGTCTCCCCAATTGATAACTTAATTAACTCCTAGAACTTTAACAAAAAATTCACATAGTTTAATAGGGTCTACCCCCCTTGGATTCCTTAGGAGTGAGCCTAGACGGAAGGAGTCTACATCGAGGTGACACTGGGTCTAGACTTAGGTTGTTCCTCCAAGGACACACCAAGTGGGTTGGAGACTTCTCTACCCTTGTAGGTGTGTATTAGGACCACAACACCTCCCATACCTAAACTTGGAAAATTGCATAGGGTAATTGAGCACTTGTTTATTTTGATGAGGTGGTTTGGATGTACATGCTTAGATGGCTCTTTTATTGATTTGATTTACTTATCATGATGCATTTGACTTGAGATCCTTGGAGGGCATATTCATTGTCTTTGCAGGACCTAGTTGGTGGATAGATTTGGAAAAACAAGCCTAGCTTGGGCTTCCTTGGGTCATGAAGCCCATAGGTTGGATACCATGGCCCATACACCGAACGTTGATGCTAGCCTTTGGAGGCTTGGGGAGACACCTTGGAGGACCTAACCCAACCCTTTTTCTAGCCCAACGATTTGCTCTTGAGGCTAAAACATCACCTTTGAGGAGCTCGACGTCGCCCTAGGGCTAGGGTTGTGGTGGTGGTGTTGTTGCTGCTTGACACTTGGCGCATTTTGATGGGAGAAGGCTTGGCTTGGAGGAGAAAGACCTAACACATGCGAGGGAGGCTCTAGAAGGCCCAACGACTTCCACTTTCCACTCCAACCACTTACAAAAAGTGTCAAAAAGTCACTCTAGAAGAGGGATGATGTCACATTAGGCTTTCTATTGTGCATTTTTTAATTTTAAATTTGAATTTAGCTTGTAAAGGGGCAAGGTAAGGGTTGTTGACCACTTACTTTGTGGTTTACCCTAAATTTAAGTGGACAAACTCTTTTTAGAGGATTAGTATAAAGTAGAGATCAAACTCTTGTCATTTTAACATAATATTTTTGGAGAAGAGACTCCTTGGCTGAAATTTGCGCCCTACTTGGGCATTTTTACATATCTCTCTTGTCACTTGCTCTTGTAATGGTTCTATTTTGGCTATTGGATGGATGGATGATGCACTATCTCTAGTGGAGGATTATTTCATGCTTTGTGGTGGATTTCCTTGGTTAAAAGAAGATAAATCTTGTTAATGCTTGGACTAGGTAAGGAATCTTTGTTGTTATTGCTTCTCTTTGTGGTTTCAAGGTTAATTTGCTTAAGCTTTTAGTGTAAGTGCATACAACCCCACTAAGTCCATTATATTTGTCTTGAAATACTTTGTTACATAAGAAATTTCTAGGAGGAGTAAAAAGGTTTACACCCTCCTAGGGTTTTTCCTAGCTAGCTTAGCTTGCCTTGTGGAGTAAAAGGGCTTACACCCCCAAGGAAGTAGCTCAACTAGTTCTTTACTTTTTTATACTCCACAACCCAATAGTTAAAGGCACCAATCTTCTTGCATTGGAGAAACAAAATCATTGCATTGGGACACGTAAAAACATGAGATATTGTAATTGTCTAAGTTGGAAACTTTTGCTTGTGCTTAAGGCTTGTTTAGCCCACTAGGGCATCTCACTTCTCCAAGTATTTGTTGCTGCTGTAGTAACTTTAAGCTACAGCCTACAACCATTAGGGCTGCAACAAACTTCTCTTTACTTCAATCATAACTCACTTTTCAACCTTCAAATTTTGCTAGAAAGCTGCCAAGTTAATCTACTAGTTATTTTGCTTATTTTGGGTGGTTTACTTGCTAGTTTTGGTAGTTGGAATTTTCTGTAGCAACACTTGTTTGCTACAGCCATTTGGCTGTTACAATCTTACTGTGAAAGCTTCTTATAACAACCCTCAAATACCACTAAAGTTTGTGCTAAAGTGTTGAGAATTTATCTACATGTTTTGAGTTTCATCTCTCAACCAAATTTTGATGCTTTAAGTGGTTAAATCTGCAGTTGTCAGTCGTTTTCTTTGCTGATATATATTATTGTTTACTGTTGCAACCAGGGACAACAAGCTTAACTTGCTTGTCCACTTAACTTTGAGCTTGTATACATGTTCTTTCTTGTGTCTCGGGCAGGTACAAACATCTTCCGTAGGTATTCAAGTATTTGGCAATCACAAACCATCTTCGTGACTCGTTATCAAGTCCTTTCTCACTTAGTATCTCGACCTATAGGGCCTCACTTCCGTACTCTCATTTTCCACTTCATTTCCCCCTAGGGTCACTTGGGACTCCCCCTTGCATTGGATTCTTCCTTCATAGAAGCGAGGGAGGGTTTATCTGAGGTGATAGTGGGTAAGCTCTCCCATCATTATTGCCATCCAGTGGATTGGGTCGGGCTTTGCCCAACCTATAGTTTGCGCGATAACATGTACTGCCCTGTCATCGACACTTCATCTTTTCCACTCTACTCTATTTCCCTCATAGGAACTTTCTAGAATATTACATAAAATTTCACTTGAGTGAAATATTTAATTTTCAAAGTTTAGAACTTAGGAAATCTGAGTAAAAAGCCAATAAAAATTATTTGACTAATTTTTATGCTTTTCCTAAGTTAGACTTAGGCTAAAATTAAAAATGCTGATCTGAGCATTAATTAAATGTCTCTAGCATGCCTGGAAACTTAGGCCTATGCTTAGACACCTTCCAAGCTATAATTTTAACAGGGTCAACTAAAACCAATTTTAATATTTGACATTTATATTTGCCAATAGTCTTCATCTAATGTATCTGGTACCTGACTAGTTTGCTTTGATTACTTCTTCAAATTGGAAAGACTTGCAATTGCCTGCCATTATGCCCTTTTACTTGAGAGTTTGAATTAATTGTAGGACCACATCATAAATGCTTGCCTACTTGTTATCACATTTTTGTTGTAGCTTGATTTGAACACTTATGTTTTATCTTAGGAGTGGTTTGCTAGCTGCTTTTCTATGTTATGTACTAAGGTTGATTTCCTATGATGCCTACTAAAGTTGCATTTTTTTGTGTGTGTGACGTAATATATCCAACTTTTCCAAAAGAAAAAACGCTGCATTTTATTTTGACTATCAGTTGCCTCTCTATAATTTTTTTTTGATTCTTTCTTTGTCTTGATAATTTCATTTAGTGTTTAAGTGAACTTTAGGGTTGATTATCATGTCGTTGATTGCACTTTCAGGTTCTTATCATGGACAAAGTAACAACCAAAGTGATGTCTTATTCATGCAAAATGGCTGACATTACAGAGGAAGGCATCTCAGGTAAGATCACATACGTTTGTTTTTTGTAATAAATAGAGGACTTGATGAAATTGAAAATTTATTGATCTCCACAAATGACCAATACAGGTCAGTAATCAATCATACTCGAAAGTACAACTATAATTAATAATTAAATAACAAAAGGGGAGTGCATGAGGTGTCTCCCAAACATTGAAAGTATAATTAATAACAAATGGGGAGTGCATGAGATGTGCTGCTGTCTAATCCACACCTCGGGTCACGTGGAATAAATCTTCAATCCATTGGGTGTGGCCTTTTGTCTTTTTCTTATTGCTTTTTCTTCAAGAAGCTAGCTAGGGGACACTACCATGGCGTGGTGACCAGTGGTGGCAATGTTACCCACAATCATTTCACGAAATGAGAAGGCTGGCTCGTGATGAGACCCCCTTTCTCTTGGCTATGCCACCAAGAGCCACTACCCTGGCGTGGTGACCAACTGCTAGTAGTGTCATACCGCTAGATGCCCATGGACCTAGTAGGCTGGCTCGTGATGAGACCCCCTATCCTCTAACCAGGTCTTGTTTTATTATTTTTATGTGTCCCTCTTTTTCTAGCTGAGAAGCTTTTTACTGCTTTCTCGGGGATCCCTGGGCGAAGCATCTCGAGGTTCATTCTTTGGCTTATATCTTTTGCCAGCTACTTTTACCCTCTGGGCCTTTAGCCCCTTCTTCCCACAAGGTAAGGTGCAACCCTTAAATATTTGGCCAACCCAATGCCCAAACCAATGTAATGGGATGGATGAGCGGGAGAAAGATGGAAAGTGGTAAGTATGGTGGGAGCGGACGATGGCTTCTCATGAACCCCCCAAGTGGAAACTCAAAACCTATGGGCACAAGCTTACTAGGGCATCCTGTCATTCCCCCCAGATATGGTCAAGTGGATAGCTATAAGATCCAAGCACCAGTTAGAAACAAAAAGAATCAAATGCACATATTCAAAGGTTTTGAGGATCATAGTGACACATACCATGATACCTGGACTCATTACCTCATGGAGCAAGACCCACTTCTGCTACAGGACCAGGCCGAGGTGATGGATGTTGCTGCTGCTGACAAAGTGGAGGCGTTGGAGGAAGAAAAAGATGGGCCCTCCAGGGCCATGCTCAAGTCGATTTGGCTCTCGGTATTGCATGTCTAGGACCTGTGGGCCTCGAGACATAATCTCCTTAGTTATCCCTAAATTGGGGATAACAGGACTGACTAAGACTCCTCATGGACAAACACCTAGCAAAACTTGTCCAATTGAGCTGAAACTTGGTCCAAGGGTGTAGGGGGTCTCATTCCATTTCTTTTGAGCACAAATACCCCTAGCAAAAGCCCAAGGACCTAGTTTTTACATTTTTCATCAAATTTTAATTAAAATTACCCAACTTAGGAAATTTTAATAAATTAAAAAAAACCTATCTAGACTCGACGAAATTCCGCAAAAATTTAGGAGATGTCTTACATGGTCATTTACAACATTCCTAGACACTAGCGACCAGAGGAAGAAACCATTATAACGCCTTTCACCACTTTGGAGGAATTATTTGTGGGAGTGAAAAACTCAAGGGAAATTAATAAGGCTGGTTAGGCCAAATTAATAACCCGAGGAAAAAAAACACTCAGTGAAAGGGACTCTTTTAATGATGAAGTCCTAAGGCAACTGACCTAACTATGATCCATGCAGACCTATTGCATTATTATCCCACGTAGGGGAGGGAAATTCCATTACAAAAATATGTGCTGAAGGCCAAAAATGCCTTTTAGAACCAATAAGTCTCTGTCTTTGTAGCATCTAATGATGCATATCTTCATGGTACATGGAGTTGACCCCCTAGTTGAATCGGTGGTCAACAATATGTTTATCAGAAATTCTATATTAGTGTATATCTATATATCTTTATATATATTATATGTATTTTTATATATGCATCCAGGTGTATCTTAAGTTTTGTGAAAGTTTGCTATATCCATATCTCTAGATATTATATATATATTTTGGTAACTTATCAAGAATCCTTTTGTTAGAATATAATGGATGTGCTCGTTTTACCATTGACAATATCACTATTGTCACCCAACCATAGGCCGAAGCCACCCTCCGAGCAGGTTAATCTTGACAGAGAATCACTCCGGAAGCAAACTCTAGGCTAGATAGCCAAACAAAAGGTAGCGCACCTTTCCCCAAGGATAGCGCACCAACAAGAGCTGATTAGATAGTCCAAACCCTAACCAAGAGATAGTCCAAGCCAAAACGGAATCTGCTAGCTGCAGCAGCTGCAACGACAACTCTCTTCCAAACTTGCGCACAAACTGGGCAACTGCAGTGCGCACAAGTGCTGCTCTGCAATTCTGAGAATGCCTGCTAGAATGAAGACTGGCCTCCTGTATTTATACTAACTCTGGCTAACTGCCTGAGCCGACTTCTCATTCTGGGTATCTATCTGTTCAGTATATATTATTTCTTCTGACCGACTTCTTGTCTTGTAGGCTAATAACCTAATATCAATTATCCTCTTGAGCCGACTTGTCTTCTAGGGTTATTAGCCAACTCATTAGGGTTTCTTCTTGCTTCCCGGAATATTCTATTCCCGTTAGGTTTACACGTGGAGGTAAATACCTCCTGCAGCTACCATAATATCAACATCTTTTACTCAGGGTTAGAAGAGATGTGACTCAAACCTCACCTTCCTGTATAGACGATAGTCCACACATGGCGAATCCAAGAGGTATATACAAGTTGTGGGGTAGATGTGAATTCCAATTTTACCTTCCTACAAAGACATTTAACTTTAGTGAATGTGCTAGGAGCTGCTAGAAGTTATATATATGTATATATAATTTGTATTTTTCCGTGTTTATTTTAAATTATTAAATTCTATAGATGTATATATCTGTATCACTTTATATATATTATGTGTATTTCTTTAAAGTCCATATCCAGATGTATCGTAAGTTTATAAAAGTCTGTCATATCCATATCTGTATTTGTATCTTGGTAACTTAGCAGGAATGCTTTTATTCAGGGCCAGAAGATATGTTAACTCCGACCTTACCTTCATATAAACATTATAGTCCACACATGGTGAATCCAAGAGGGATAGAAGTTGTAGGGTAGATATTATGATGAGGATGATGTTTACTGTGTAAGACCTACAAGGTCTATTGGACAAATAAAGGGAATCAGAGTAAATATTCTTTAAAATGTCTTTTCTATACGGTGGAAACGAAAGTACCAAAGTCGTTATAGTTTTCGTAAGCCAGGAGGTACTGAAGAGTACATGTGCTGGGAGCTGCTAGAAGTTATCCCCTTTTTCTTCTGTGAAACATAAGATTACTGAACTAGAAAGTGATACCAATGCCTTACAAATGCATCGTGATCTAAAAGAGAAGACTGATAATCAATTTTTACAGAAAATATCCTAACTTTTAGTTTGTGGTAATTGCTTTTATTGTCTTGCTTTGTTAGTTGATTGACCCCATGTCTGTTTGTTAACAGTGGTGGAGGACCTCAACAGGCGGAGGCAACCATTCCCTGCAATGGAGGCTGTCTACTTTATTCAGCCGTCAAAGGAGAAGTATGTAATATCTCTACCTAGTTGAGTTTTTTTTTAGTTTGACTATCTCATATTTTCCCACTGTTATCTCTCAGATCTACTCTGTGCAAACCTAAGAAACAACTATGAGTAATTAGCCCAAGGTCGCTACTAATTACTCCTTTGTTTAGACTAGTGTTTCTCTAGTCACAGGGGGGTGTCCCTTGTGTTCATGCACTGTCAATCACTTAGAAAATCTGCGTGGTTAGTATGAATGATCAACACATAAAATAATTGTCCTTGATATGCATATAAGCAACCAAGGACACAAGAAAGCTTTAAAATAAAATAATATGAGAGATTCCACTTAACAATAGCTAAACTATGAAAGATGAAAGAAAGATGGACATATGCTTTAAATGATCAAAAATCAAAGTAAAGGCACTTAGGCCACCCACACCACTGTACAAAACAAGACTATTCAACCACCGAATTCGAAGAGCTGTAAAGAAACTGCATAGTCAAACTCTATGACTGTAATAGTCAAAAGATTGTTTGCATTATGGAGAAAAATAACAAGAGCACTGCACAGAGTGTAGGCACCACTGAAAGAAACAAAAGATGGAAGAGAAGGAAGCTGGCTGCTCAATGGAATAACTCCAGGAAATAATGCCATTCGACCCTCTCTTATAGATCTTGAAATTCCCAAAATTGGACAGACTGCTCAAGCAATAACTAACTGCTGTTAAGTGGTTGTTTAAATGAGGAGAGCTGCTGCAAATCTGTTAGATAACAGCCACAAATAACTCACTAAACAATGACAAAAGGTGGTTAACCTCTTCTTAAATAAACTCAAACTTATGCAATCACCCTAAATTCCATTATTAACTAATAAGAGGTCAACTTATCTCCAGATAACTAACCTGCCTCCACAGATAAGAATTCTAAAATCAACTTTCTTGTCCATTAATAAACTGCCATCTCACAAACTCTTGGTTTTCCAAAGTTAGCAATGAGGAATTAGATAAGATAAGGTAAGATAAGATAATTATACTAATGTCCAACAAATGACCACAAAGTAGGTCAATGGGACTGCAGAGTGCAATGATGTTGATACAAAGCAGGAGTACCAAAATGTCTCCTATATGAACAGCAAGAAAGTAAAGTAAAGCTTGAGATCTCTGCTAAAACATGGAAAGTCCTTAACTCTGAGTGTGGGCCGCCGCAATTGGAGGGAGTTGTATAGAGTGAAAGGATCTAGGGACTAGATCATGGTTCAATAGATCTATCTCTCCTAACATCCGAGGCCTAATGAAGAAAAGTCAAGATAGAATGGTGTCTCGAGGAGTCGAGGGAAGATCTGGACCACCCATTGTGCTGCTGTTTGGAAGAGGTAACCTGCTGCTGATGTTTAGATGGTCTTGTCTACCTGCTGSTAAGGGATCTTGTCTGGCAATGTGTCTGTGGTCTCTGGGGAGGGATCACCCAAATTAAAATAGGCACCTCTTTTTCCAAAAAGGGTGACAAGTCACCCACTGAAAACAGAACTAGAGTCATGAAAAGCCAATTTTAGCCAACTGCCAGATATACCAAAAGAGGGCGACCTAGGGTTTTCTAGATGACATAAGGTTGGAATGGATGTCACATGTCACACTGAAAAGCTTCCACTTGCTCAGTTCACACCAATTCCTAGCTGCTCATTGGAATCAGGAATCTAGTGCCCACATCTGCTAATAATAGAACTGCAAAATATAGGCATGCTAAAAATAACAGTCTTGTTGGTTTTTCTTCATATGAGATATGATTGATATATTATTACAATGATGAGTGTTCCATATATAGGGAACATATGGTGACCATCCATGAAAGGATGCATCCCTTGAATAATCAATAACTATTTATTATTATCATTTACTTATTATATATGATATTTAATAATCAATAATTAT
>SNQJ01S0035776.1:13816-40593 GCA_010110895.2 Picea sitchensis
TAACATTGCTTCGAATTCCCTGCTGAAACAGTGTCCCCTCATGGCCTTTTATAGCAACTTCACGGGCGGTCGCATAACTTTCTCCAAGTGTGAATAGGGGCGCATTAGGGTTTACTTGAGTCATTAATCCGTCGATTTTGCAGAGCCGGATCTGATTTGAGGTTCAAATCATCTTGGGGGTCGGTCTGTGGGCGGTCAGGAGGCCGACTTATGCAATTAATGCATCGTATTAGCAGATGCGCGGGTTTTTGTGTTGACAGTCGCGCGTCGTGTGCGTATGCGCTAGTAACACGTTTTTTACCCGCGCATGTGCGCGCGCATCAAGCTGCTGTAGAGTGCCCTTCAATTTTTGGTTACTTTGTATAGTTTTTTGCCCTTCTGGAGTGCTGTGAAACTAACTCAGTGCCATGAGTGACTTCATTGTTGTTTTGATGATGTGGAGTTCTTGTCGCCATGTGCAGACGAAATTTCAGTGATAACATCCACCCTGCTATTGATTATGAAAGATCCTGAAAACCCAGATCGTGGATTCCGAGATATGGTTGGCGGTGCTATAGAAGATATATATGATAAAATAACTATATCTCCTAAAATATGATGTGGGTTTCATAAATTTTTGGTGATCATGAGCATCCCTATGTTATATGTCTCTGGTCAAAATTTCAGTGCCACCCAGATCACGGATTTCGAGATATGGCTATTTTACTGCAGAAAACCAATTTTTTTTAGGGTAGCTGAATCGTCGCACCCTAGAGAAGGTTAAAATGCGACGATGCTAAATCGTCACACCCTAGAGAAGGTTACATTGAGATGATGCTAAATCGTTGCACTATATAGAAGGTTACAGTGTGACGATGCTAAATCGTCGCACCCTAGAGAAGGTTACGGTGCGGCGATTGTGGATGCTAAATTGTTGCACCCCAGGTGAAGAGTAAAGTGTGATGACGTCGCCCCCTAAACTATGTATAGGCTGCGATGATCCCTAAGGAACTTTTTTCTCTTATGTATGAGTTATATCCTCACACCCTTCGATAGGGATAGGCTGTGACGATGGCGGAAATTGTTGGTCAGTTTGCTCAGGGATTGGTTTTGTCATTAATGTCAAACTTAAATCCATAAGACCGAGAGAAGAAGTTGCACGGTGGTTAGCATAAAGGAACCTTCGAAACTCGGGAATTCAGAAAGGAAGGAGTCAGGAATTTAGAAAGGAAGGAGCGTGCAGTAGAATAGAATGGATCTCAAGTGTTAGATCCAAGTGCGGGGCCCGACCATCGTCAGATCTAGGAGAACCTGCATGTTATTTAAAGTGAAAAGTGAAGCGGGCTTATAAAATCCCGAAATAAGGAGGACCGTCCATATTCGGGTAGCACATGTGGCCACAGATTAACTTTTGGTTGTTTGGAAAGTCAAAGAAAGGAGGTTCTCCAACCTCCGATATCGCAATACGCAAAATCACAAAACACAAAGTCCAGATGAGATCAGGACCATTTGATCACGAAAGGTCGTGGGTCGTCGATCGGAAAAAATAATATATTGGGGATCGCTACTTAGAGTGTCGAAACACTTCATTAGAGGAACGCCGAAATGTGAAATGCCTAAATGCGGAACGCCGAAATGCCAAAATGAAAAATGTCGAAATGTTGAAATGTAGAACGTCGAAATTCCGAAATGTGAAACACCGAAAAGCCAAAATGCCAAATGCATTTTTGGTGTAAACAATGGTTATCACCGATGGTCATGTGAGAGGGAAGAGATATCACGAAGCTACGCTCCAGTTCGGGAATCACAACTTGGAGTGTCAAGACCCTTTGACACAGGATTGTCGAAATGCAAAATGTGAAACACATTTCGATTAGCCTATGGTCACAGCCAATGGGAATATGGTTTAGCACAAGTGTCTTGCCAAAGCGCTCGAGGGTTATTATATTCTAAAAAGTAAAAAAAAAACGTATCTTCATCAAATGGTGTTGATTAAATATTTAAATTGATCGTGTGGATATTGTTCTTCTTGATACCTTGGCCAATGATGATCACTGTAAGGTAGTTATTCAGTTATTGTTACTGAATCTTCAAATCCTAAGGGTTCTAGTGTACGCTCTGAATGTACATGGTAAATACGAGTGAAATTGTTTGTGATAGTAGGGGAATTATGGTAGAGTTGAAGCTCTGAAAAAACACAAAGGAGAAAATTAAAATTCATTTTTGTAAATCAAGATGAACTGAAATAAAATTATACAGGGATAGTGAGAAGAAATGATGAAGATAGAGAAAAGATTAAGGAGAGAATACATATGCATAGATTGATAAATCTAAGTGGTTTGGTCAATAATGGATTCTGATATGAATATATAAACATAGAGGATTTGAATTCTTAATCTTTGACAAAGAATATAAATAGTTGGTTTGCAAGTTCTTAGTGACAGAGAAGAATTCCAGGGTGGTAGAGAGGAGCAAGGGGAGACTATAAAAGTATCCTGTACAAGTTGGTGCTTGTACATCTAGGAGTTGTAGCTTCCATTCAGTAGGTGTTGAAGAAACAGAGGTAGCAACCTCATCTGGGTTGTAGCTCAGATAAAATAAGAATGTAAAGAAAAGTTGGAGCTTGTCTTTCATTCATAAGAAGAAGAGGTTTTTCCCTTTTGGGTTTCCTCATGAAAATATCTGTGTCATTGTCTATTTATGTGAGTTCATATTAATTGATCTGAATTATTTGTAGCAAATACATATAGTAAAAGGCATAATCTATGTTCATTGAGTAATCTGTTTTAAAGAAAAGATAGAAAATTTATCTAATAGATTCAACCCCCCTCCCCTCTTAGTTAGGCTATCTTGTTCAACAATTGGTATCAGATCAGGTTACTTCAAGATTCAGTTTAATCATTGGAAGTTTGATATTCAATAATGGATAAGAAATCTGATTTTACTAAACATGGATTACCTCTGTTTGATGGACATAATTATGTTTTTGGAGTATCAGAATGAAGTTGTTTTTATGGTCTCAAGGAGTGGTTGTTTGGCAAGCTGTGTTGAATGAATATAAGGCTCCAAGAACAGTTCCAACAGATGTTGCAGGGAAGAAACTCTATGAGAGTAATTCCAAATCTATCTATGCAATACTTGGAGGATTGACAGGTTCAAAATTTGTTAAGGTAATGGGAAAAATTGAAGAAGGTATATGAAGGAGATACTAAGGTTAAGAATGCTAAATTACAATCATATAGAATTCAATTTGAAAGTTTAAATATGGAAGAATCTAAAGATAAAGCTACCTATTTTTTACGTATTGATGAAGTAGTCAATACTATGAGAGGTTTAGGAGAAAAAGTTGGAAATGGTATTATTGTGCAAAAAGTGCTTAGATCTTTACCTGCAATATTTGATCCCAAAATATCTTCTTTAGAAGAAAGAACTGATATTGCTACTTTACTGATGGATGAGTTGCAAGGAATACTAAGAGCATATGATATGAGGACATCTAATGAGAATCCTTCCAATAAGGAAGCAACTTTCAAGGAAACAAAGAAGGACAAGAAAAAGTTTGAAACATAAACCAGTAATCACGAGGATTCAGAAGAAGACATGGAAGAAGCTAACTTTGTCTAAAATCTAAAAAGAGGTACTCGCAAGTATAAGGGTAAACTTCCTCTCAAGTGCTTTAATTGTGGTAGAATAGGGCATTTTTCTTCTATGTGTCCTTTCAATAAACATTCTGATGGAGAAGAACAAAGTAACATCAAAACCAAAGAATATAAGAAAATGTATAAGAAGCCATTTCAAAGAAATTCTTATAAAAACAAAAGTCTATTCATCAAAAATAATAGTGAGTCCTCAGATATAGATGAAAGTGATGAAAGTTCAGATATAAGACTTTTTATGGCTATGGAAAATTAGAATGATGAACTTATTGAAGAAGAAGAAGGTGAAGTTGACCTGGAAGCTGAACTTGTAAGTTCTTTGTCTGAACTAAAGAAAGTAAGAAGAGAATGCAAACAATTCAAAAGAGAAATTGAGAATTTAGATCAACAATTACAGTAGTCAAACATTTTAATTGAAAACACCAAGATCATGTTATTTGACTTAAAACTTAAAATAGAAGATGTTATATTAACTGAAGAAGCTCTAAATAATATACTTACAGAAAAGGAAAAGAAAAATGAAGGTTTAAAATTTGAAGTAGTTTTATTAAGAAAGAAAGTACAAGAAAATAGCATGAATCATAGTTCTCAAGTGTTGAATCAAATTATCTGTAGTCAAAGATCAACTTATAATAAGAATGGAATTGGGTATAAGTCTAAAGTTACTAATAGAAGATCTAGTTCAAGTCTTGAAAAAGTAGGTACAAAACATACAAATGAGAAAAACACATACAATCAAAAGGGATCAGAAAAGAATGAAGATAATTAGGCTTCAACAGTGTATAGAAAAAAATATGGCAATCATCAAAACAAGTTTGAAGGTTACTATTTCTTTTGTTATAAGTATGGACACAAAGCAACTTTCTGTAATGTTTTTTCAAGCAACATAAGTGCACATAACAGTCATTGCATATATAGATTTGAATATGAAAGAAGACATGATAAATCTATTCAGAACAATGTGAATAACTCACATAACAAATTTGATGCTTTGAAATTTGAAGTTGAATGCTATAGGTGTAATAACTTTGGACATATTTCAAGAAACTATCCAATGAATTTTCAAAAATCTGTTATAAACCAATACACAAATCAGAAAACTAGTTATTGGAAAAGGAAGAATGATCATTTAGAAATTGAAGAGTGCAAACTTGCTTTACAAGATGATCATAAATTTAAGTGGTGTGTGGACAGTGGATGCTCAAAACATATGACAGGCAGAAAGCAAATCTTTGATTCTTTAGATGAAAGAAAATAAGGTTGAGTCACATTTGGTAATGATCAATCAACTCGAATAGTTGGAAGAGGCATTGTTTGTTTGAACAAAGACATAATGGCTGGAAATGTTTTACTGGTTGAAAATATGGAACATAACTTGTTGAGTGTAAGTCAAAAATGTGATAAAGGGCATCTTATGATATTTGATTCTAAACAATGTCAAAGCAGGGATGTTAAAACAAATCAATTAGTTGGAACAACTACAAGGACATCAAATAACATATACATTTTAGATGAGAAGGATGAAAATTTCTATCTCGGACATGAAGATGAAAGTTGTTTATGGCATAAAAGACTTGGGCATATTAACTTTGACAATCTGATTCAGTTAAATAAAAAGGAGGCAATAAGGAACTTACCTGTCATAAAGAATATTTCCAACTCTATTTGTAAACAATGTCAACATGGTAAACAAGCTAGAGTCAAGTTTAAAACAAAGGAATATTCTACAACAAAACCTTTGGAAATAATACATGCTGATGTATGTGGAACTATGAGGACAACAGGTCTAAATGGTGAAAGATACTTTCTGTTATTTGTGGATGATTTTACTCAAATGACTTGGTTGTTTTTATTGAAAAAGAAGTCTGAAACATTTAGCTGCTTTCAAGTTTTCAAAGAATTGAATGAAAATGAACTTGATATGAAGACTAAGTGCTAAAGGTTAGACAATGGAGGAGAGTTCGTGTCAAAAGAATTTAACAATTAATGTGATGAAAATGGAATTAAAAGACATTTCTTTGTTACGGAAACGCCTCAGCAAAATGGTGTCGTTAAAAGAAAAAACAAAATTGTTATGGAAATGGCAAGAACAATGTTAAATGAGTCGAGATTGAATGAAATGTTTTGGCCTCAATCTGTTCACACCGATGTACACATATTGAACATAAGTTTGCTAATAAATAATACTGATAAGACACCCTATAAATTATGGAAAGGAATACTAGCAAACATAAAACGTTTTAGAATTTTTGGGAGTAAGTGTTACATTAAAAGAATTAATAAAGATCTGGGAAAATTAGACTCTAGAACTGATGAAGGCATATTGGTTGGATATTCATGTTCAAGACAGGCTTACAAATGATATAATTTAATATTAAGAAATATTGTTGAATCTATATATGTAAGGTTTGATGAGTCCTCATTTTTGAAGTCCAAATCTAAACAAAAGGATTAACAAATACATGAAATATATGACAAACATAATATGGACGAGGAAGTGAGTGAAACAAAAGAAACTAAGGCTGTTGACAGTGAACAATTAATTCCTACTTTGATATAGGGCACAACTCCATCCAAAAGCATGACTCCATCAAAGATTCCAAGCAAGAGAATACAGAAAAATCACCCTGAAGAATAGATAATTGGTGACTTAAATGCAGGTGTTGGAACAAGAATTAGAAGGCAAGAATCCACCTCAACTCATGAACATGTATCTTTACTTTCTCTTATTGAACCCAAAAGAATTGAAGAAGCAATTAAACATGAATACTGGATGAAAGAAATGAATGAAGAACTTATTCAAATAGAAAAGAATAAGACATGGGAATTGGTTCCTAGACCTTTGAATAAGAATGTCATAGGGGCTAAATGGGTTTTCAGAAATAATATGGATGAAGCAGGTAAAATAACTAGAAATAAGGCTAGATTGGTTTGTAAAGGGTATGCACAGGTAGAAGGAATAGATTATGGAGAAAATTTTACTCCTGTAGCAAGAATGGAATCCATTAGACTGATTCTAGCCTATGCTAGTTCTAAACACATTAAAGTTTACCAAATGGATGTAAAGTCTGCATTTTTGAATGGTGATTTAGAGGAAAAAGTATATATGGAACAACTAGACGGTTTTCAGGTACAAGAAGCAGAACAATATGCTTACAGGTTAAAAAACGAATTATATGGGTTGAAGTAAGCACCAAGAGCTTGGTATTCTAGACTTGAAAATTACTTGAGGCAGAAAGGATTTAGGAAAGGTAACACTGATAGTAATATTTACATTAAAGAAGAAAATGATAGACTGATCATTGTTGAGATATATATAGATGATATCATTTTTGGTAGGGATGATGATAAGCTTAGTAAACAGTTTGTTGAAAGTATGCAGAAAGAGTTTGAGATGTCCATGCTAGGAGAAATGAAGTTTTTCTTAGGCTTGCAAATTACTCAATCTGATAAAGGTATTTCAATCTCTCAAACCAAATATATCAACGAAATGCTTAATAAATTTCAGATGGAAGATTATAAACCAGTTGGTACTCCCATGGTTACTGGCTATAAATTAAGTAAGTTTGATGATACTAATGATGTTGATCAGATAGTGTACAGATCTATGATTGGTAGTATTATTTATGCTACAGCTACAAGACTTGATATTATGGATGCAGTTTGTCAAGTTGGCAGGTTTTAGGCTTC
Organism: Picea sitchensis; assembly: GCA_010110895.2. Taxonomy (NCBI): domain Eukaryota; kingdom Viridiplantae; phylum Streptophyta; class Pinopsida; order Pinales; family Pinaceae; genus Picea; species Picea sitchensis. The sequence continues at coordinate 21,142 of SNQJ01S0035776.1, forward strand.
ACCAAAAAATTCTCATCTACTTGCAGTCAAAAGAATTTTCAGATATCTTAAGGGGACAACAGAGTATGTGTTAAGGTCCTAACCTGCACATAGGTAGAGCAATATATTCGGATGTAATAAAGGTCAATATTAATAAGGCCTTTTAATAAATAGAATAAGGCAGATGTAAGAAGACCTAATAGAAGATTTTGCTTCTAGAAGGATCTTCCTCTAGATGCTTCTCTTGATAGACATATTTAGTATAAATAAGGGTCGAGGGTATGAAAACCCTAGCTTGGAGATTATTGTAATAGAGTGCTTCTCTACTGGAGGTTTCCCCCTCGAAGAGGCCCGTGAACATTGCTTTCTGAATCAAAGTGTTATTTCTATTGTTGTTCTTATATCATTTTTGTGTTATTGTGGAGATTATGCTGGTTATATTACTGTTATTCTGCAGTTTCTAGCATTTTATTTTTGTTCTGCATACTTTTTATATCTGATATATTACAAGTGGTATCAGAGCACGTTCCTTGGTATAAATTGTGGGAATTTTGTTTTTAGGGTAGAGACATATTCCGGCGTCTTTAAGCCACAAAGATCTGGCGTTACGTGCATAAACCCGTGGTTGAGGGATTTATACACGCAACAAATACAAGTGGTTCTTAAGCGCACATCTGTTGGCCACCCTTGTAACCCCTGTTGGTACCCCTTCGAGTGGTAGCACATTAGACAACACCTATGTACGAATCGGCCTAAATTTCTTGAAGCCCTCTTTAGATAAACCGATCGACCGCCTGATTGCTATAGTGCCACCAAGAACAACACTCGGGAAGATACTCTCTAGTACCTGGATAGTCGGGTAGTACGACTAAGGGTACGGTCTATCCTCCTTAGTTAGTACCCTGAGATATTGGGTTGAGTACTACTGTTGGACCCTGCACATATATCAGAGAGATATAGCATAGGGCAAACCCTTGTCAGTAGAACCCTTGAATACTTAACCCTTGGGGGACAGAAACATAAAAAAATTAAAACAGACAAGATCTATTGCCGCACAACTATGTTCGGGTTGCCAAGTAAATACACATTTCTTTCTGGTTAAGCATTTGGGGATTTCATCGTTGTAGTATTCTTCAGACCGGAGTATAACTCCGTAGGTGTAAAAAAAAATAATAATAAATAAAAAAAGAGTTTGGAAATTTTTTGACTATTATTTGAGACCTATTCCATTGGATTAATCTCTTCGCCCTTATCACATTCATCCATATCATTTTTAGGAAAAAAATTTGACCCCGCCCACCCCTTTTCAATTCACCCATCCTCATGGCCCATACCTGTAGCCAAGACCTAGAAGCTCGCTTCAACACCTTGCAATCTGGTTTCCTTGAGACCCAAAAAGAAGTGAAACAACTCAGTGCTACTGTTTCCTCCATCGATACATCCATCAATACAACCATAAATGCCACCATGCAGTCCTCAATGGAGGAAGTCAAACAAGAACTAAACACCCAGCTTGAATCTGTCTTTGCATCACTCTGCATCAAACTAAAGATCCCTACAGATGACCCTTTCTCTGACGCGCCTCCAAAGACTGAAGGTGAATATTCCTCTAATTCCCATACCTTTCAGCCCCATCACTTTCAACGTGACCTACGCCTTCCACGGGTGGATGTGACCNTGGAAATTTTTTGACTATTATTTGAGACCTATTCCATTGGATTAATCTCTTCGCCCTTATCACATTCATCCATATCATTTTTAGGAAAAAAATTTGACCCCGCCCACCCCTTTTCAATTCACCCATCCTCATGGCCCATACCTGTAGCCAAGACCTAGAAGCTCGCTTCAACACCTTGCAATCTGGTTTCCTTGAGACCCAAAAAGAAGTGAAACAACTCAGTGCTACTGTTTCCTCCATCGATACATCCATCAATACAACCATAAATGCCACCATGCAGTCCTCAATGGAGGAAGTCAAACAAGAACTAAACACCCAGCTTGAATCTGTCTTTGCATCACTCTGCATCAAACTAAAGATCCCTACAGATGACCCTTTCTCTGACGCGCCTCCAAAGACTGAAGGTGAATATTCCTCTAATTCCCATACCTTTCAGCCCCATCACTTTCAACGTGACCTACGCCTTCCACGGGTGGATGTGACCAAATTTGATGGCTCGGACCCCACTGGTTGGGTCACCGAAATGGAACATTATTTCTCTTTATACGGCATTACAAATGACTTGGCCAAAATCTGGTATGGTGTTCTCCATCTAGATCAAGAACGTTGGCAATGGAGAAAAACTTCCCGACAAGGGTATATTTCGTGGACCCAATTTGTGACTGAGATTTATGAACGCTTTGACATTAACACCAACCATTTGGGTCGTTTGACAAAGTTTAAACAATCAGGAACAACAGAAGACTTCATAGTTGCCTTTGATCACCTGGATTTTCGAACAGAGGGCATGACTGATGCTTTCTTTCGAGAGTGTTTTATCAGTGGCCTCAAGGATGAGATTCGGGCCCATGTCCTCATGGCTAGACCTTCGAGTTGGGTGGAGGCTACTAAAAAAGATAAAGAAGCACAACAGGTTGTATCCTCTCAAAACCGTAAACGCTCCTTTATCCCTTGCCCTAAACCCGTAAATCCCACTACTCCCTCTGCCCCATTAAAGATCCAAAAATTGACTAGGGCTGAAATGGCTGAACGCCAACTCAAAGGCCTTTGTTATAATTGTGATGAAAAATATTTTTCGGGCCACAAGTGTAAGGAACAAAATCTTTTTATGGCCATCTCTGAGGATATTTCGGAAGAGGATGTTGAAACTCCCTTTGTGCCTGAGTCACCTGAAATCATTGACATAACCCCTCCCTCAAACCCTCCCGAAGTGGAATGGATCATTTCCCTCAATGCTCTCACTGGATTCTCCGCCCCCCAAACCCTCAAGTTAATCGATTACATCAAGCATCGTAAGTTCATCATTCTAGTTGATAGTGGAAGCACCCATAATTTTATTCATCGCTGCATTGCCCAAGAAACTCATTGCTACATCCATGTCGTCAACAATTTCCAAATCATGATTGCCAATGGTGGTTCCATGAAATGTGGAGGGCACTGTGAAAATGTGCATCTCCAAATCGGTGACTACCACCTAAAATCCCATATATTTTCTATCGACATCGGCAGTTGTGACATTGTGTTGGGTGCAGATTGGCTAAGGACTTTGGGTCCCATTCTCATGGATTTTAATGAATTAACCATGCAATTCAACCAGGAAGGCCACCAATATAAATTCCAAGGCATCACTGCTAGTTCCCCTGAGGTCATTAGTTCCCATCGCATGGAAAAGATACTAAAAAAGGGCCATTCTAGTGTCATTGCCCAACTCCATGCCATACAAGCAACAGAGACACCCCCGGTGCTGCAAGACCTCCAAGCCCTCCTTTCTAAACATCAAATGGTATTTTCCACTCCCCAAGAACTTCCTCCTTCCTGTGGTGTTCATGATAATTCCATTCCCCTTGTACCTGGAAGCCTTCCTCCCAATATCCATCTGTATTGCCACCCCTTTTCACAAAAAAATGAAATTGAGAAAATGGTCCAGGAATTCCTTACTGCAGGCGTTATCCGCCCTAGTACGAGCCCTTACTCTTCTCCAGTAGTCATGGTCCTGAAGAAAGAAGGTTCTTGGAGAATGTGTCCCGACTTCCGTTCCCTCAACAAACTGACCATTAAAGACAAATTTCCCTTTCTTGTCATTGATGATATCCTCGATGAATTGAGTGGTGCCCAATTCTTTACTAAACTTGATCTTCACTTGGGCTATCACCAGATATGTATGAAAGAGGAAGACATTCCCAAGACGACCTTTAGAACTCATGAGGGCCACTATGATTTTTTGGTCATGCCCTTTGACTTGTGTAATGCTCCCTCCACCTTCCAAAGCCTCATGAATCATGTCTTCCGTTCTTTTCTCCGTCATTTTGTCCTAGTTTTCTTTGATGATATCCTCATCTATAGTAAAACCTGGACAGAACATCTTACTCATGTGGATCAAGTTCTCCATCTACTCTCTCAGCACCAACTTTTCCTAAAATAGTCTAAATGTGCTTTTGGTGCCTCAAAAGTAGAATACTTGGGTCATATGGTTAGCAAGGATGGCGTCAGGGTGGATCTGAAAAATATTGAAGCTATGCAAGACTGGACACACCCAAAGACTCTCAAAATATTGTGTGTATTTCTAGGCTTAATAGGGTATTATCACAAGTTTGTTAAGAATTATGGAAAGATTGCAGCACCTCTCACCGCTCTCCTCAAAAATAACTCTTTCACTTGGACTCCAGCTGCTTCTCAAGCTTTCCAAACCTTGAAGATGGCCATGTGCACCACTCTGATTATGGCCCTTCCTGATTTTACAAAGACCTTTGTGTTGGAATGTGATGCCTCGGGGAAAGGAATCAGTGATGTCCTTATGCAAGAGGGTCGACCTTTGGCCTTCACCAGCAAGCAACTATCTGAAAGGAATCTAGGCAAACCCATCTCTGAAAAGGAGATGTTGGATAATCTACATGCCGTTGATCTATGGCGCCCTTATCTCTTGGGGAAACATTTCCAAATTAAGATAGACAATCAAAGCCTCAAGTACTTTCTGGAACAACGCATTTCCTCCCCGGAGCAACAAAAATGGGTGACTAAACTCTTTGGATATGATTATGAGTTCATTTACAAGAAAGAAAAAGAAAATGTGGTGGTGGATGCACTGTCCCAAAAATATGAAGAAGAAGGATCCCTATTTTCTCTTTCCTTCATTGTACCAGATTGGCTCCAAGTTGTTCGCCAGGAATGCCTACAAGATCCCAAAAGTTTGCATCTGATCCAACAATTGTAGACCAATGCTCCATCTCCCCCAGGGTACTCTTGGATCCAATATGAGATTTGATACAAATGCCATTTTTATTTAAGTAAACAATCAAAGATTAAATCCACGGTACTTTATAAGCTTCATGCTACACCCACAGCAGGGCACTCTGGGTTCACCAAAACCTATGACAGGGTCAAACGTTCTTTTTTCTGGGATGGTATGAAACAGGACATATGTAATTTTTTCGTTGAATGTGATGTGTGTCAATGAAACAAGGGAGAAATAGTCAAATCTTCGGGCACATTACAACTGCATCCATGGTGGCTCAAATTTTCATGGACCAGGTCTTCAAGATTCATTACATGCCACACTCTATTGTTTCTGATCGTGACCCAACTTTCACAAGCAATTTTTGGCAACTGTTCAAGCTACAGGGAACACAATTGCATCTCAGCACAACTTATCATCCCCAGACAGATGGTCAAACAAAAGTTGTCAAAAAGTGTTTGGAAACATATCTGAGGTATTTTGCCTGTGAAAAGAAAAATCAGTGAGCTCAATGGTTACCCCTAGCTGAATGGTGGTACAACACTTCCTACCATACAACTACATGTATGACTCTTTTTGAAGTGGTATATGGACAGAAGCCACCTTCAGTTCTCTCATACTTACCGGGTACCTCAAAGGTCCAGGTGGTTGACCAAACACTTACAGTTCGAGAGGATATTCTCCGTACCCTTAAAGAGAATTTGGTCATGGTACAAAATCACATGAAGCAACAAGCAGATCAAGGTCTCTCTGAACGTCAATTTGCAGAAGGGGATCATGTGTTTCTGTGACTGCAACCATACAAGAAAACTTCCCTCAAGGCCGAGCATTGTCAGAAGCTAGCGCATGAATTTTATGGTCCTTATACAATTCTCAAGCGTGTGGGACAAGTCACCTATCAATTAGATATGCCCAGTCATTCGAAGCTACATCATGTTTTTCATGTTTCATGCTTAAAGAAGGTGATTGGAACTAGGTGCCAAATTCAAACCAACCTTCCCGAGTTGGCTGAAGAAGGATCCATTTGGCTACAACCAGAAGCAGTTTTGGACCAGCGTGAGTGTCGCCTGCGTCAGAGAACCATCAAGGAAGTGCGAGTCCATTGGAAAGATACAACTCCAGCAGATGCCACTTGGGAACCAGCTACCATTCTGTAGTAGTTTCCACATCTCAATCCTTGAGGACAAGGTTGTTTTTAAGGGGGCGGACATGTTAGGGTCCTAACTCGCACATAGGTAGAGAAATATATTCGAATGTAATAAAGGTCAATATTAATAAGGCCTTTCAATAAAATAGAATAAGGCGGATGTAAGAAGACCTAATAGAAGCTTCCACTTCTAGAAGGATCTTCCTCTAGATGCTTCTCTTGATAGACATATTTAGTATAAATAAGGGCCGAGGGTATGAAAACCCTAGCTTGGAGATTATTGTAACAGAGCGCTTCTCTACTGGAGGTTGCCCCCTCGAAGAGGCCCGTGAACATTTCTTTCTGAATCAAAGTGTTATTTCTATTGTTCTTATATCATTTATGTGTTATTGTGGAGATTATGCTGGTTATATTACTGTTATTCTGCCATTTCTAGAATTTTATTTATGTTCTGAATACTTTTTATATCTGGTATATTGCAGTATGGTTTGTGGTATCCTATAGGTAATCAGCTTGATTTATATGCTTTCACTGATGCTGACTAAGTAGGTTGTGTTGATGACAGGAAGAGTACTAGTGGAGCTGCATTTTTTCTTGGAGGATGTCTTGTAAGTTGGTCAAGTAAAAAAGAATCAGCAGTGTCTCTGTCTACTGCTGAAGCAGAATACATAGCAGTTGCATCTTGTTGAACTCAAGTTCTATAGATCAAACAGATGCTGGAAGATAACCATATTCATTATGATGAACCTATACCTATCTTCTGTGATAATACCAATGCAATTAATATTTCTAAAAATCTCGTTATTCATTAAAAAACAAAACACATTCCCATCAAATTTCATTTTCTAAGAGAGCAGGTTATGTCTAATGTTATTAAATTGGAATATGTTCGCACAAAGGATCATATTGCAGATGTATTTACTAAACCTTTACCTAAAATGCAATTTGACAGTCTCAGGGATCAGTTGGGGGTTTACCCTATGTAATTTCATTTTACTCTCAAAGTTTGCAAGGGATTCATAATAAAATTAGACTGCACAGGTTTATTGACTGTTTTGATAGGGGGAGTTGTTGTTGAAATGACACATCTTTACAGTTGGTTTTCGTTTCTCAGGGGGAGTATGGTTGTTTCTTTTTCCATAGATGTCAAAAGGGGGAGAAGAGATTTAAAGTTTTCCATGTTTTCCATCAATGCCAAAGGGGGAGTTTGTTGGTCAGTTTGCATAGGGATTGGTTTTGTCATTAATGTCAAACTTAAATCCATAAGACTGAGAGAAGAAGATGCACGGTGGTTAGCAGAAAGGAAACTTCAGAACTTGAGAATTCAGAAAGGAAGGAGTCTAGAATTCAGAAAGGAAGGAGTGTGCAATAGAAGAGAACGGATCTCGGGCATTATATCTGAGCGCGGGGCCCAACCATCATCAGATCTAGGAGAACCTGCATGTTATTTAAAGTGAAAAGTGAATCAGGCTTATAAAATCCCGAAAGAAAGAGGACCGTCCATATTCGAGCAGGACACATGGTCACAGATCAGCTTTTCTCTGATTGGAATGTCAAAGAAAGGAGGTTCTCCAACCTCTAATATCGCAATATGCAAAATTGTGAAACGCAAAGTTCAGATGAGATCAGGATCGTCTGATCACGAAAGGTTGTGGGCCATCGATCAGAAAAAATCATATATCGAGGATCGTGACTTGGAGTGTTGAAACACTTCATCACAGGAATGTCGAAATGCCGAAATGTTGAAATGAAAAATGTCGAAATGCGGAACGTCGAAATGCCAAAATGCGAAACGACGAAATGTCGAAATGAGAAATGCATTTTTGGCATAGGCAGTGGTTATTGTCAATGGTCATGTGAGAGGGAAGAGCTAGCACGAAGCTATGCTCCATTTCAGGAATCACAACTTGGAGTGTCGAGACCCTTCGACACAGGATTTCCAAAATGTGAAATGCGAAACACATTTCGATTATCCTATGGTCACAACCAATGGGCATATGGTTTAGCACAATTGTCTTTCCGAAGCGCTCGAGGGTTATTCTATGCTGAAAAGTCAAAAAAAATGTATGTTCATCGAACGATGCTGATTAAATATTTAAACTGATCATGTGGATATTGTTCTTCTTGATGCCTTGGCCAATGATGATCATTGTAAGGTAGTTATTCAGTTATTGTAACTAAATCTTCGAAGCCTGAGGGTTATGGTGTATGCTCTAAATGTATAGGGTAAATACGAGTGAAATTGTGTGTGATAGTAGGGGAATTATGGTAGAGCCGAAGCTCTGAAAAAACACAGAGGAGAAAATTAAAATTCATTTTTGTAAATTAAGATGAACTGAAATAAAATTATACAGGGACAATGAGAATAAATGATGAAGATAGAGCAAAGATTAAGGAGAGAAGACATATGCACATATTGATAAATCTAAGTGGTTTGTTCAAGAATGGATTCTGATATGAATATATAAATAGAGAGGATTTGAATGCTTAATCTTTGACAGAGAAGATAAAGAGTTGGTTTGTAGGTTCTTAGTGTCAGAGAAGGATTCCAGGGTGGTAGGGAGGAGCAAGGGGAAACTGTAAAAGTCTCTTGTACAAGTTGGTGCTTGTACATATGGGAATTGTAGCTTCCATTTAGTAGGCGTTGAATAAACAGAGGTAGAAACCTCATCTGGGTTGTAGCTCAGATGAAATAAGAATGTAAAGAAAAGTTGGAGCTTGTCTTTCATTCATAAGAAGAAGAGGTTTTTCCCTTTTGGTTTTCCTCATGAAAATCTCTGTGTCATTGTCTATTTATGTGAGTGCATATTAATTGATCTGAATTATTTGTAGAAAAGACATATAGTAAAAGGCATAATCTATGTTCATTGAGTAATTTTTTTTAAAGAAAATAAAGAAATTTTATCTAACTGATTCACCCCCCCCCCTCTCAATTAGGTTATCCTGATCAACAAAAATTAGGTTTACTCAATCCTCTTTCACTCTTCTCTGGCTATATTGGTTTCTCCAAGAAAATTGACTCTGATACCATGTCAGTGTTTCATGGAAACCTGCACAGGACACCTAGCTAAAGCATACACAAATAAATCTTATCAAGAAAAGAAAGAGAGATACAATATGAAGAATGAGAATCAATGCATATTATGATTTGTTCAATGAGTGAATGATATTCACTCATATAGGAAATGACATCCTATAATTAGGAATGCATACATAATAGTGATGGTATAAAATTAGAAAGTCTAAAATAGAACTAGTCAGTTAACTCACACTGAACTAATGTTACTCCCACTGAACTAGTGTTCCGAAAATAGAAATTTCTCCAACATGGAGCGACCTCAAACTGGATGTTTCCCACTTTTGTATTTTTGGTTCACGTGCATGGGCCAAGATTCCCTCTGAGAAGAGGAAGGCACTTGATCCACAGAGCATATAGTGTATCTTCATTTTATACCCCGACGGTGTGAAGGGATACAGACTCATTGATCTTTCCTCGGACCGTCTCGTCATTAAGTGAAGTGTCCAATTCCAGGAAAGTGTCTCGCATGTACCTCAACAACCGCATGAAAATATTTGTTTTCTTCCACCTGTCATAGATGATGAGCATGCACATGATGACTCTTATTCATGTGACAGTTATTATTCAAAGGATTCAAATGATATAGATATAGAGTTAGTATAGTCATATGCAGATTCAGTGCATCCAGATGCAGACGTAGAGCCAAAGCATGGGCCGAAATGGGCTAAGACTACTCTTCAGGATATAGGGGATCTTGTTGGGGATCTAGGTGGTACTAAGAGGAATTGATATGATTTCGAGGAGCCTCCTCTTGCACTCACTCCCACTGAAGAAATGCCTCCCAATAATCTTTTCTTTTTTTAGTCTTCTGATCCATAGTCTTATGGAGAGGCTGTTGGAAATCCATTTTGGGAATCCTCCATGCAGGAGGAGCACAAATCCCTCCTCGAGAACTAGACTTGGGATCTGGTTCCCCTTCCTTCAGGAAGGAAACTTGTCAAGTGCAGATGGGTCTACAGGACCAAGAGTGTAGCAGATGAGAATATTAGCAGATATAAAGCTAGGCTAGTTTCCAAAGGCTTTCACCAAGTGCATGGGATTGACTATGATGAGACCTCCACTCAAGTAGCAAAGATGGATTCCATATGTTTTTAACTTTCCATTGTGGCAGCCAAGGGATGGGAATTCCATCATATGGACATGAAGAATGCATTTATTCATGGTGATCTCTCTGAGTATATCTATATGGAGTAGCCCCAGGGATTTATGTAGGATTCATCTTTATTATATCGACTAAAGAAGTCTCTTTATGGACTCAAGTAGGCTCCGAGGGCATGATATGCCAAGATGGACTTGTACCTGTTGTCACAGAACTTTTTACGTTGTAAATAAGACCTGAATGTTTACATTCTCAAGACGGTTGATTCACTTATACTCCTAGTTCTGTATTTTAATGATTTCTTGATCATCGATTGCTTGACTTCAGTGATTTCTATAGTCAAGAGGATTCTACATGATAGGATCTTCATGATGGACATGGGTCTACTACATTTCTTCCTTGGACTCGAGTTTAGTCAATATGCATTAAGCATCAAACCTTCTCAGGAAAAGTATGCATGAGATCTCCTTGAGATATTTCACATGACAGATTGCAAGTCCACCTTGACTACTTTCCTATCAGGAGTTAGACTTGAGGATGGCGGGGACACTCCACTGGTTGAAAAAAGAATGCAGATACATCTAGTGGGGACCTTGTTGTATCTCACACACTACAGACTAGACCTCTCCTATGCAGTGGGAGTAGTCTCCAGGTTCATGCAGAAGCCGCATGAGCTACATTGGAGGGATTCAAAATGTATCCTTTGATACGTACATGGAACCATTACCTTTGGGATTCATTATGCAGCAAACTCTACGTTGGATCTCATCGGGTTCACTAAATCTGACTGGGTTGGCGATAACATTGATCACAATTCCATATCTGGTTACTCACTCAGTCTTGGTTCCAGGCCTATCTGTTGTTTGAGAAAGAAGAAGGTTATTATTTCTCTATTTTCAGTTGAGGTAGAGTACATAGGGGGATTTAACATAACCATTCAGGCTATATGGCTACAACCTTTTCTCACTAAGTTAAGCATTCAGTTTCATTGGTTGATCGTCATCTAGTGTGACAACCAGATCACTTTGAAGTTTTACAGAGATCTAGTTTAGAGGCAGTGGATGAAGCACATCGATATCCACATGCATTACATTTGGGACTTAGTACACAAGTGTATCATCGACCTATAGTTTTTTCCTTCAGCATAATAGACTGCAGACATCTTCACCAATAACTTCATTGAGAAGAAGTTCCATCCTCTGCGAAGTCATCTTGGAGTGAAGGAAACCGTTGCCTAACAACTGTCAATTCTTCTTTTTACATACATTGTACTTTGAGGGGTTCCATGGTAATACCTCTTTCATCACTTTATTTTCGATGTATCTTTTGTATTTGGGTACCTAACATGGCCTGATCTTTTGTATTTGGGTACCTAACATGGCCTCATTGCCATGACCTATTCTTTATTTTCACTATAGTGATGTTCAGGGGGGTGTTAGAGTTACTTCACACACACCTAGGATTTTTTTTCTTAAGGTTTTTCCTATGTTTATTAGTCATTATCCAGTCTCCTATATTTTAGGAAGAATATTCCTCTAGGAAGAGTATTCTCTTCAATTCACACATCAGTTTGATCAGTTGAGTGAAGTCTAGATGCCACATTGGGATCATCACCAACTAATGTGCATTTTCCTTGGGATCATCACCATACTAGCACATTACTCATGATTCCATGATATCCTCCTCACTTCACTCTATTTCAGTCAGTTAATTGAAGACTGATAGATTCATTAACTCAAACAGGTGGCAGTTCACTCCCGTAACTGCCCGAGAGACTAGACTAGGTGGCAGTTTACTCCCGTAATTGTTGATGTGTGTCCATGTCACTCTAGACCACCACTATGGCACATTGGATTCTCCTCCAGTGCACATTGGTTGAGTTATACAAATTATATCATGTGTAAATTATCATTCATTCATTTGGTTACTAATAATTCTTTCATTCTTTCTCTCTTGCTTCTCTTTTCTTCTATTTTCTCTACAATGCGTGTGTCAATTCCTAGCTAGATCTATTCTGTGTAGGTTCAACACATTTATAGTCTCAATATTAGTTGGCATATTTCAAAATCCTCGATACATGTCTATTTCCATATTTTATAGGAAAAAATATATAAGATTATAATATTTGTGATCACTTCTTATCTATGTTGTATACGATTATCTTCTGCAAAGAATTCCAAAGGATAACTAAAGAGCCTATGAGATTGATTGGGTACATTGGAAACTAGTACCTCCACGAGGATTACATCTATTGTTAGGATATTTCAACACTTAGGAGTTAGTTAAGATCAACTTGGTCTAATGTGTCATTAGGTTAAAGTGTGTTTCTTTAGTATGCATTTGTAATATGACATTCATGCTATGTTCCCAACATAGATTGATCCAACAACTCATATTCTCCTTGATCTTAACAACTACATTGATTCGTGGCTTAACATTCGTTTGGTCCATGAACTCTATTTAAAAAACATGGCAGGTCATTTGTTGATGATGAATTGTGAGAAAGTATCTGTAATACTTTTCTTTTTCATTAATAAATTTCCTCAAGTGGAAACATTGGTTGGGGTCATGGATGTTTCCCCACAGGGGTTTTACCATGTAAAAATATAGATGTGTTAATATTTGATTTGGTTGTGTGAGTGGTTATTGAAGGTGTTTGTCCTCTGTTGGAATACATGTTTTTTCAAACATGGTATCCAATCACATTTCAATATCTTCTCCCATTGTAGATTGAGATCTTGAAGTCGTATTTCCTCATATCTAGTTTCTGCTATTTTGATACATTTCTGGGCCAAGTGGACTATTCATTGTTTCTTAAGCACTCATTTCAATTAGGAACTCTTTTCATTTCACTCGAAAAGGTTTTTCATTTTCCCAAGATACGACCATTTCAGTAAGATCTAGAGATATAAATCCTAAATATGCCCTTTTCAAAAAATTTACAGAGATAATATTTCAGTTTTCTATTTTTTGTTTCCAGGTTGCTACTCTTTTTGGTTTGTACCCATTCTCTTTTCCCTACATTATTTTTTATCTTGGAAAATCAGAATGGATTGGAAATTGTTTTCTAGTTTTTGTATTCTCTTTTTTGTGCGCTCTGTGTGATCTCAGTGAATCTAAAATAGAGAGAAAAATTGCATTTTTCGGGTAAGTTAGCCAAGTTCTAACCATTTTTGTGTCAAGAAACAATGTTTTTTGTGTGTGTGAATGCATAAAAATAAGGTTTTGTTTTAGCACATACTTCAAGGTTTTCTTCAACAACAAGAAAAACAACAACAACAACAACTCCCATCCTCCTCAATATTATAATGTGTTTTGCAGTAGCTCACTTGGTTGAAAGTTGATTTATTTAGTAAGAGGTCTTGAGTTCAAGTAGTTTTTTTGTTACTTCCTTGAAAACGTTCATATATTCATTATAAAGTGAATTTCACTTAATTTATTAAAGTGAATAACTATATGTAGCTTTAATATTATTTTTAGTTACTCTTTTTTACATGAAACTTTAAAGTAAAATCATTGTAAAAGTGATTCTCACTTATTATATAAAAGTGGGTCACTTCATAAGTAACTTATTTGTAAAAGTGGGATTATAGGAAAATTTATATAAGGAGGAGCATCACCATGTGGACCAACTTCTACTTGCCATGTGACTCTTTGGTTATCATTTATGCTAGTTTTCAAAAGGGCATAACTTTCACATACAAAGTCTGTTTTCATTGTCATTTTTTAAAACGACCTATTTTTTAAAGTGATTTCCATCCACACTATCATGTTTATCCTTTAAATCCATATTCTCTACATATTTAATATGGATTTTACCTGTGATGTTTTTATTACCGATACCAACTACCTCTCATGGAAATCCCATATGGAAGATGTACTAAGAAGTAAAGGATTGTACCAGATTACCTTGGGAAAAGAACAAGAACCCATGGATGTTGAAAAGAAAGAAAATGGGATAATAAGAGTGATAAAGCACATGAACTAAACATAATGTACATATCTCTTGATTTAATGTTTCACCTTCAAATAATTCATTCCCCCAATGAAGCTTGGGAAAAAATTCAAGTTGTGTTTGGTAAACACAATATTGTTTGAGCCCACCATTTAGAAAATCAATTAATGACTTTAAGTTCCAAGGATTTTCCTTGCATTGAGTATTATTTATCTAAGCTCAAAACACTTAGAATTTTATGTATTGAATAGAAACTAGATCCGAAGGAAAACCGATACATATATGCTATTTTTTCTAATATTGGTAGTGCATATTTTATATTTGTATATACCTTTTATGACACTATATAAGATATATGGAGTTCTTATAAAGAACCATCTCTTGAATATTTTTGTTAGTCTCTAATTCAAGAGAAATATAATCTTGTGCAACTTGGATTGATCAACACTGTAGGAACATCCAACAAATCCTTAGTGTCCCAATAGAAAGATAAATAAAATAATCCTAGGAAGCAACATCCTCGCCACAACAAAAATTAAAAAAGGGTCCCAAACCCTCTATGCAAAATTATTCTCCTAATGGTGACAAAAAAGAAAAATCCAAAAGTAAGAATATTGACAAACATTGCAACGTTTGTGGAAAACATAACCATGTGGAGTCTGGATGTTTTAAAAATATGGAATCCTTATAAGAAATACTGAAGAAGCACAATATTAGTATCATTTATTCTTCTTCTTCTCATGGACATGCACTTTCTTCTTCTCCTTTCTCCTTCAATGGAAATTCTACTTCTTCTTATTATGAGTGGATTATTGATTCTGGAGCATATTATAATATGGCTATGGATAAAGCCATCTTTTCTACTCTTAATGAATGTAACATTGAGAAAATATTTGTTGGTGATGATAGATATCTTAGTGTTGTAGGAACTGGAACAATTCAGGTAGACAATGGTCATTTAAATGATGTGTTATGTCTTAGAAGTATTTCCTGCAACATTCTATTAATGTATTGAGTCACTCATTCAGATGAAGGTAAATACATTAAGTTTTCACCTTACCAAGTTGTAATCAATGATTTCAAATTTCCTAAGCATGTCCTCGTATATGGAATTGTTGATGATATTACTAGTTTGTACAATTTTGACAACATTGGGTGATCATCCTTTCCATCAAGTTTTGTTGCTCATAGTGATGACTTGAGTAAAATTTGGCATGAGAGGTTTGGTCATCTAAACTATCACTCATTGCAACAACTATGTAATCAAAACACGATGACTAGTATTCCTCTTGTTTCTTTTAGAGATGGTGTTTTTGTAAGTTGTGTTCTCAGAAAACATAATTGCGACATTTTTTACAAACATATATCATGGCATGCCTCAACCACTTTGCATCTTGTTCATTTGTGATTTTTGTGGTCCACTTTCTTCTCCTTCTTTCTCTGGGTGAAAGTATTTCTTAACTTTCATTGATAAGTTCTCCAACGCACTTAGGTTTACTGATATAAGCCTAAGAGTGAAGTTTTCAATAATTTATTGGCCTACAAGGCCCTTGTAGAAAAAAAATTTGGACATCAACTTCAAAGGTTAAGAATGGACATTGGAGGTGAATATGTGAACAATAAATTTACAAGTTATTGCACTGCATAGAGCATTCAGATGCAACATTTTGTTTCATATATAATGCAACAAAATGTTTTTGTTGAGAGAAATAATCACACATTAAAAGAAATGGCTAATTGTATGATCTAATCTAAGGGATTAAGTCTTCATTATTGAGAAGAAGCCATCAATTTTGAAAATTACATAGTAAATCACACTCCCACAAAGGCTCTAAAAAATGTAACACCAAAATAAGTATGGAATAAAATTATGCCATATGTATGCCACTTCCATTTATTTGGTAGTATAGCATGGCTTGACAATCTTTATGAGAAAAGGAAAGTTGTACAACCTAAAAGTGAGAAGTGTATTTTTGTTGGATATTATAAAGATGTCAAAGGTTAAATACATCTTCAATGTCATTCCAATGAAATTATTATTAGAAGAGTTGTTAATTTTGATGAAAATCTCTTGGCCTGCGAACCTAATTCAATGTTTGTTCAATCTTTGTCCCGTGAGCCATCTTTAACGTTTTTTACAAATTTTGTTCCTATTATGGTTTCTTCTTCTTCAGATAATGATAGTGATGATGAAAATCCACCTCCACTTCCTCACCTTCCTCTATATGATTCCATTGAACATGAACCTGCACCACCGCCACCTCTTCCTAGATGGGTTTTCTCAACACACAAAGAAACTAGTGATCTTGTCGGTGATCCTGCAGATCAAAGTCAAACACGTTCATAGTTCCACTAAGCCTCTTCTCTTTTGGTTCAAGTTCTAGAGACTCATGATCTAAACACATTTTCAAAATCTTTGGGCCATCTAGATTGGAACATGACAATGAATGAAGAGTATCACTCTTTAATGGAAAATGATACTTGGGATATTGTACCTCTTCTAAAAAGAAGGAAACTTGTTAGATGTAAATGTGAATAAAAGACTAAGTATGCATCGAATGAAAGTTCTGAAAGACAAAAGGATCAATTAGTTTACAAAGGTTTCTCTCAAGTTGAAGGAATTGACTATAATTAAATCTTTTCCCCTGTAGCTAAAATGAATTCCACCCACCTTGTTATAGCCCTTGTTTCCTCACACAAATGGGAGGTTCGTCATATGTATGTGAAATATACATTCTTACATGGGTATTTTCAAGAACAAATATACATGGAACAACCTCTTGGCTATGTCCAGAATGAATCCAACATTTTTTGTTCACTTAAGAAATCTCTGTATCGTCTTAAGAAAGGTTCTTGAGCTTGGTATGCCAAAATGGACATCTTTCTTCTTGACACTAAATTTTCTATATGTCATTTTGAACCTAATGTGTACACCAAGCAATGGGGAATCCATCTGATAATACTTTTTCTTTATGTTGATTACCTTACCCTCACTATTAAAGACCTTAAACTTTTAAACCATGTCAAATATAGCCTTAAAACGAAATTTGAAATGATAGACTTCGGCTATTTGCATTATTTCCTTGGCCTCCAAGTATTGGAAACGAAGGAATAAAATTTTCTTTCCCAGTCTAAGTATGCTTGTGACCTTGTTCGTCACTTTAACATGGATGATTATAAACCATCCCCTTCTCCCATCCAGTCTAGAATAAAATTTTATACCACTTCTACTTCTTCTAAAATTGATGCGACATTGTACTATTAGTTAGTTGGTAGCATCTTATATTTGACTCATACCCATCCTCATATTTCCTTTGTTATTGGTATTGTTTCCTGGTATATGCAAACACCACATGAAATCCATTGGAAAAAAGGTAAAAGGATTCTTCAATATGTCTCGTGTACAATTCATTTTAGGATACATTACAGCTTAGGGGGGGCTCCTTTGTTGGTTGGTTTCACTGATTTGGATTGGGTCGGTGACCTTGATGATCGAAATTATATTACAAGTTATGTTTTCAGCCTTGGTTCTTGACATATCACTTGACTTGTAAGAAATGACAAGCTATTACTCTTTCTTCAAAAGAAGTAGAGTACCAAGAAATGGATAATGAAAGTCAAGAATCCTTGTGGTTTTGATAGATCCTTTAAGAGTTTGTATTCTAGTAATATCATCTGACCACCCTCTGCTGCAAAAATCAAAGTGACATGAACATCACGAAAGATCCAGTTCAACATAAGCACAACAAACACATCGATCTACACATGCACTTCATCAAAAACCTCATTCATGATTGAGTTATTGAAGTGCTCATTTTCCCTACAAAATATCAAGTTACATACATATTCACAAAGTCTCTTACATAAGTGAAGTTTTCCAATATTTGATCTGTGTTTTGTGTTCAAGAAGTTTTCGTTAATGAGGGAGACGCTCTAATGCCTCCTTATTTATTCTATCGTGTTTCCTTTATAAATCCTTAAATATTATCCCAAGTTGTTTTTAAGGGGGGGCGATAGGATATTTAGACAATTGGGATTTAGTTAAGATCAACTTGGTCTAATGTGTCATTAGGCTAAAGTGTTTTCCTTAGTGTGTTTATTTAGTATGAATTATTATGCATTTGTAATATGGCAATCATGATATATTCCCGTCATAGAGTGATATGATAGTTCATATTCTCCTTGATATTAATGGCTACATTGATCCGTGGCTTAACACCTTATTGCTCCATGATATCTATTTAAATAGCATGGAGGGTCATTTTCCGATGATCGATTGTGAGAAAATCCCTCTAATTATTTTTTTCTTTTGCATTAATAAATTGACTCAAGTGGCCACATTGGATGGGGTTGTGAATGTTTCTCGACAAGGGGTTTTACCATGTAAAAACATTGATGTGTTTATATTTGATCTACTTGTGTGATTGGTTATTGAAGGTTATCATACTTTGTTGGAATACATGTTCTTTCAAACACCTACCTGATAATTTGTGGTGCAATTGTAGCACCGCATCTATTACATATTTTTTTTGGTAGGAGTGACATATCAAACGATGTTGCAAGGTTTAAATGATTTATTTCTAAAATAAACTATGAAAAAATATCTTCATCCCATAAAATTTTATCTTGGGCCATTATTGAAAGATTCGAGACATGATAGATAGGATTTTAGTTATATTCTCGAGTATATATTCCATTATGGTCAATTCAAAATACATGACCCTAAAGGTTTGGTATCCAAGAACTATGAATTAATCTCCCTATATTGTCCATACACACATGAGCCTTGGGAAAATGAGCTTCCGTCAGAAAATTCCATGAATTTGGAAGAAGTATATGATAAGTTGAAACACCCAAGATTAGTACATTTCAATGTTATTTCTAGAGTTGATAAATACAATGCGATAACTAGGAGGCTAGACAATGAAAAAAGAATGAGAAATGAAATAGAAGAAGCTAAGAGGATATGATAAATAAGGCTCGAGGAGGAAGCCGAGAGAAAGGAAATCTAGGATGAGAAATTAAAGCATTAAAAAGAGGAATAATTGGGGAGAAAAATTGAGGAAGAGGTAAGGAAAAAATTTCATACTTAGAGTTGGAAAAGAAAAGAAAATAAGATAAGGAAGAGTAATGGAAGAAAGAACTACAATAACCTTAGGAAAATTATCCAAGAAGAAGAATCAAAGAAGAATGAGAAAGAGAAAAAAATCCTTGATGATGAATTACGAAATACAAATAAGGAATAATATAGGATGAGAGTCTAGGAGAAAAGGAGGAAAGAAG